>CM018034.1:21501649-21729149 GCA_008638375.1 Nyssa sinensis
TTTGTTTTTCGAAATTGCAAGTTCGACTCTTGGAGTTCGTCACAAATCAGGACTAGTAACTCCGAAACATTTAACGATTTTACGAGACGATCACTTTGTATAAAAAAATATAAATTAATCAGACTTTAACTACTTGGATGGTGTAAGTCCATGTTCACTGTAGTTGTATCAAAAATAAAATAAAATAAAAGATACGCGCATCCAAAGCTTCCTTCCTCATCTTAGACTTTCCTAAACTATTTACAAAAAATTATTAATCTTCATTGAAGTTTTTGAAATTACACTGATCTTTTCTACTTTCTTTGACAATATATAAATATTTCCTACAGTCCATTTTTTTTCAATATGACAAAACTACCCCTTTTATGTTTTTTTTTTTTCAATTTTTAAATTTTGACATGTGGTCTTCTAAGCCACATTCTTTCTATTACTGCCAAATTTTGTACTCTTTTACAAACCAACTGTCGTTGTTCCACAATTGATATTGTTCTATCTTGTGGTTGTTATTGATTGCGATATCATGATTGTCGTGTTATACTATGCCTTGAAAGGCGTATTGTTATATGTCTATGCATGTTATTCCATGTTTATACACTTCTTATGGAATTACAAGAGAATCATGATTTAATTGCATACAGGATTGGTGCTCAGTCACAATATATATCCGATGCTATCTAAGTTGACTAGACCTTTTGGTTGATTGACAGGACCTACGAGTCGATTGACAAGACCTCCAGGTTGATTGATAGGACCTATGAGTCGATTGATAAGACCTTCAGGTCGATTGATAGGACCTTCAGGTTTAGTCCGTGAACAGACATATGGAAATGAGGGCATTTTTATGCATGGATTTATGAGGGCATTTTATACACATTGAGGTTAAGGGGGGTATGCCAGGCCCCAAAAGACCGAGGGTCTACCAACCAGAGTAAATGCATCACTTATGATTAACTGATATGTTTACGTTTATTGGATTCATAGGATGTTGCCATTCCCTATGAATAATTCTATGTTGACAGTTCATTCATTGATTGTACTTGATTGTGACCGATTTATTGTGGCAGTATTCTTATGTTGACTGATGTTATTAAGCTTTTTCATGTTCATGCTACACCACTACTCATGCTTGATTATTGTGACTTACTATTCATTGGCCATTGTGGCATTTTACCATTAACTGGAACTGATTTCATGATTGGCTATCATTGTTTACCCTATGAGTTCATATTTTTCTATGTTAACCCTAACCCGTGTTGGAGATGGTCTTTTACTTACTGAGCTTTGTTAGCTCACCCCTACTTACTTATTTTTCAGTTGAGAATGCCGCAGGACCATAGTAGGAGTCCAAGAGCATAGGGGGACAGTTTGAGGAATATGTTAAAAGTGATGTAGTTTCTCCCATATACTCACCACCTAAAAGTGGCATTGTGTTAAGTTATATTGGTTTATATTTTTCAGTTGTCAAACAATATTGTACTAAGATTTTTGTTAATTTATTGTTAAGTTTACATTATATATTATTGTCATGGATACAAAAGATGAAAAAAGTAGTGTCGGCCATTGGGTCAGACCCGTGACACGAGATCTGCATAGGGTGGGTTTTGGGTTCGTGACAGAATGGTATCAGAGTGGAGTTTTAGGTTCTAGTGAGTTATTGGAGACAGGATTAGAGTACTAAGACTATTGAGTCTAAGAAGTCGATATATAGATAACACTATGATAGATTTCCACGGTATGTTAGACTCTTACGTAAGTGCTAACCACTACGATTTAAATTGATTTGATTCTTATACCATGCTAGACTTATAGATTTGATTTTTATGCTATGTTAGACTGTATATGGATGTTAACTACTATGGCTAAACTCGATTCGATTCACTTAAACTTGATAGACTATGTTGACTCTGTTAGACCATGAATGATTAAACTCTTATGGGAATGCTAACCTTTCATCTTTTATAGTAAGATGGTTCGTAACCGAAGTACTATAACTATGACAGACCGATTAGACTAGCTTGAGCACCTTATGAACAGAGTCATAAGGGCTCTACCCAAAGCCAAACCCCAACAATCAACTACTTACTCTGAAGCAGTAACATCGGTCACTGAATAGAGGGGACAAGGATTTGCCAAAGGAACGAAAACTTATAAGCCAGGAGACAATCAGGGCAAGGGGTAGGTGATAGGAGCATAATATTCAGTATTTTTAATTCCTTTATATTTAGTTTTGTGATATATTTTCTGTTTTAGTGAGGTAATTAATTTGTTTATTGAATTAGGAAAGCATTGATGGTAAAAGAATAATTTTGTGCAATTTTTGGTTTTTGGACAGATTTTACCTATGAAGCTTCACTTGAGATTTGGAAGGTGTTAGAATTCGAGAATGAGGAAGCGATCTTCATGAAGTTTGTAGAGGACGTCTTGGGCTCTCCAGAAAGGTCTGATTTGTACAAATCCGAATTCGTTTGGACCTCCAAACATTGTTTCGAAATTAGGCCCAGAAAGCTATCCCGCACAGTGGAATCCTGTCCGACCAGCCAACTTCAATTGGCCATAACTTGAGTTTCCGGAGTCCAAATTGGGTGATTCAAAATTCTAAAATTATCTACACATCCATAGATACAATTTTTGTGAAGAGTCGGAGTCAAGATTCAGTCTTTTTCGAATGAAAAAATAGCTTGAAAGTTTCAGAAATTTTGAAGATTTCAATAAATCAGTTTTGAACAATGGGCTGTGTCCTTAATGGGCTAGGGTTGGTTTGTTGGCTGGGCTTGCACTGGAACGGCTGAAGGAAATAAAAGCTGAAGAGAAAGACAAAAGAGGAAGAAGTTTGAAAAGTCAAAGATAGAAAAAATAAAGAGAAAGGCCAAATTAAAGTGGGTTTGGAATGCTGGCTGCGTGGGAGAATATAGAAAACAAAGTGAAGCCCATGCGCTGGCCCATAGGCAAATTAGGGCGCACCAGTGTGGGGTCCATGCCGAAGCAAGGAAAAGAAAAGGTATGAGCGGCTGTTTTGAAGGATATAGAGAGGAGCTGTGCGGCGCAGGTTGAAGGAGGGTGTGCGGCACAGAGAGAAACTGAAGGAGTCAGGGAACAGTGCAGCACAGGACAGTAAATTATTAGTTTTGTTTTCTTATTCAAGTATGTCAGGCTAATTTTTTAATTCAGTTCTAGGGAATTTCGAACCCTCATTACAGTTTAATGGTTGAATCAATACAGTAACGTTATTTCTCCCTTTTTATGAATCTGTTCATGATAATCTGTTTTAATTGTTTATCGATATTTGATTTGATTGATTTAATTAAGGCCTGTTAGATTGATCAGATTATTATCAATTGCTAGATTCAAGGAGGTATATTACGTAATTGATATGGTTCCTAATCAATTGTGGCAAATAGTGATAGATGATTGTGGTCAAGCTTTTGTTTATTGCTATGATTATCATGTCCTAAGTTAAACAGTCCGAGCTTGTGTGATTGTTGCTTAGAATAATCTAATTTCCTAGATATTAATGCTACCATTATATTAAATTTAGAGAGCTTATTCTAAATTGTGTAATGGTTAGAATCTAATGGAGAGCTTGTTTCATTGGTGAGGAATTAAGGGAAATTTCGGGTAGGCAGAGCTTGTTGTTACCTAGGATTATTAGATTCATTGAAGGGTAGAATAATGTTATCATTGATTGATTGTTCCATTGACTGTGAGGGTAAGATTGAACCGAAGAGCTGAAGTTTTAATTTATTGATTTTTGTTATTAATTTAATTTTCATTCGTAATTAGTTTGATCAAAATTCCAATCCCCCTATTTATTGTTTTGCTATTAATTGGATTTTAGTTTAGATTTAGTCAGAATAAATAAAATAAATAAATTGCAGACACTCTCTGTGGGATCGACCCTTACTCAGCTAGCTACTGTGTTTATTGTGTTAAGAAGTAAGGTTAATTTATTTTTGGAGTGTTAGTGACGCACTTCTAGTAGGGACCCTCATCTTCCAAGCCCAAAGCCGGATCTCCAAACACAAGGCCTATCCAGAAAAGGGCTAACTACAAAAAGGACACACTTAAATGCCTCACCTGCAAAAACGCCCACCAGCGGCAATGCCTTAAGAATACCAACGTTTGCTACTATTGCAGCCGTATTGGATATTTCACAAGGAACTGTCCCTAGAATAAATCTATAACCTCTACTACACCTACCCTATCAACCCTAGTGATACCAGGAGATGATCATACTGCTATACTAGTAAACGCAGGTATTCCTCTAGTTTATTTACGGCCTATGCATATATTGTTGATATTAGGCTTTACTGCATTGAGTAGTATCTTCCTCATTATTGTTAGAGTGGAACTTAGAAATAGAACCCCTAGATTTTATATTAATTATTTCAATATCCGCGAGAGCTTTATTGTTAATACATGCTAATGAATGCTGTGAAATATTATAGATAAAGAAACTGAGGCTTGAATGGAAGATAGTCTGAAGGAAACTTAATGGATAATTATAAGAGGACCAAAACTATAAAAATTCTTGAGTAAGTCATAAGTAGACCCTGGTAGAGTAGAGATGAATAGAGTCTTGAAAACAATTACTAAATGAGCGAGAGTGTCAGAGTTGACCTTATGAAATGTGATGATTTTAAAAAGAGGTTGACATATGATAAATAAATATTAGAAAGAAATTCAGTGAATCTCGTGATCTAAGATGATGTGTGACTGATTTTAGTCAATACTCTATCAAGTTAGATGAAGGTAAATGATAAATGATTCTGAATAATTGTTAGGGATCAATGTGATCTAAATGATCGTAAAGACTGAACTGGTAGTAAATTATTTAGAAAAACCATGAAATTGAGATGATATATGAGTTTTGAGGTACTACGAAGAAATCATTATTCATGAATGATATATATAGAGCATATGAGGTATAGATCATAAGTACACGATAATTAACCGATTAGATACTCTTAAAGGAACTAAGAATTCGAGGATTTAAATAGTTAAATGATCGGTGACTTTTGAAAGACGATAGCTTGTTAAATACTAAGGTTAATAGTTTATGGGAAAGACTATGCTATGACTAACTTGATGTTTCTTGGACGATTGAGATGATCAAATAAATAGTGACTTTTGGGAGAAAGTCGTATGTTTAAGGGCAAAGGTTAAGGATTCTTGGGGAGAATCGTACCAGTGTCGAGGTTGATGACTCTTAAGTCGTTAAATTGTGAATTGATCAATGAATTGGGAAGAAACTATCATTTGAACAAGGGAAACGGTTAATGCTCTTTTAGAAGATATAAGGTGACATAGAGTTGGGATTGTAAAATCTTGAAAAGTTAGGGGATTTAACAACAAATCTATATGAGAGATGGTCTAAGGAAGACTTAATGAATAGTAATGTGAAGAGTTTGAGAATCCAGATGGATTGATGACATATTCAGAAATATGAGGATCCTTGAATGAGTCATATAGGGTAAGGACAAAGGGATCATTGAGAGGAAAATACTGATTGAATGAAACTATCAAGTGAACGTTATGAAATGTGATTGTTCTAATAGGAGATTGACACAGTGATGAATGATTGTTGGGAAAAATTCAATGGATCTTGTTGATCTAGGTGACAATATGACCCAATTGTGAGCAGGTATTTTATTAAATTAGCTGAATCTATTTCAAAAGATAAATGGTTGATGACTCTGAATGACTTTTTTAGGATTAACGTGATTTGACAATTAAAGAGACGAAAATTGTGGCATAATGTTTAGAAAACTGGTGAGGACAACGACTGTACTAAAGTGATACATAATTCTTTCGGCTACGAGAAAAATTAAGATTGAGGTAGAAAGTAAGAATAACTACATCTGTGAAACTAAGGAAGTTTAGAAATTCCATGGTGGGAAAAACTTGACATAGTCTTGATTAACTTTGAATGTCAAATGTAACGATAAAATAATGGGACGACTAATTGATGTGAACAATCCTGAAATATGATATGAAGTCACAGAATGTACAAGGAACTCCCCTATACGGTTGAATAAGTTCTTGAAAGAACAAATTGTAAAAGTTGAATAACGACTAGGGAGAAAAATGTAACATATGATGAAAAACTGAACATAAAGACGAGCATAAGAAATGAGACATTTGAACAACCTTCTGAGCAAAGGTAAGTGAAACCAAAAAAATGGTTATAAATTAAAAAGTCATAGGATTTTGAGATTTGAACTGATCAAATGATGTGGAAGGTTCAAGGTAAACCACATGTGATAACACCATTAAGAACATTTGAAAGTAGACTGTCATATGAAGAATTAGTGACTAGGCTAAAAGACTACCCTAAAATTTTCTAAGTATATGTACCATACTTTAATCTATGAAGGGATGATGAATCAAAATATGTGAAAAGATCAATTGTAAAAGGCCTTCATACCAGCCTATAATGTGAAAAAAAAATAGAGGAATTGATTTCCTCAACCTATCTAAATCATAAAAGGATGAACACTGAATTTGAAAATAAAGGCAGGTATGCCAATGAATAGTACCAAAATAATGGAAAAATACAAAGTGAAATGAAAAGATGATTGATAAATCTCCAAGAAATGGACACATGATTGAGTAATCACAAATGAAAATTTTGAGTAAATTTGAAGTTACCTGTGTAAGGGATAAATATAGTAATGCAAAGAGAATACGAGTAAACCATCCTGGCACTGAAACAAAAGATGCTCATGAAAATAAAAGGAATTATGATGCTGAAATACATACAGGGAAATACGATAATGGTCGTAAGCAAAGAAAGTTTAATACATAAAAAGAAATCTTCTCACTTGAGAATATGGCATCTGAATACCAGAGACAAGTCCAAGAGATAGATTAAAAAGGAAAATTATGAAGATGATGAAATTGGTATGATGAGATAATAGAAATTCCTAGATATGCACTATTCGAGTTTTGGGGACAAAACTCATTTTAAGGGGGTAGAATGTAACACCCCGACCCAAATAAATAGGACTAATTCAATAAATGCCTAAAGAGGATCAAAAAATAATATCAAAATAAACCCGAACTGTTAGAATTCTATGTTATGATATTGAATTAAATGGACGGTTTGGAATCTCAATAGTTTTGAATGTATAGATGATGCCCGGGCGATACCCGAGCAAGCCATGAACGAACATTGAAATAGAAATAAAAAATAAAAATCCTGATATATATATATATATATATACATATATGGAATATGAATATATATATATATAGATGTATATGTGTAGATGTGTATATATATATATATATATGTTAGTAGATAAATATGTGATGCATGTTATATATGTTAAATACATATATAAATGGCAAGTAAGGAAATGGGTTACAATCAAGGGAAGAAAAGAAATGGAAGAGAGAGAGAGAGAGAGAGAGAGAGAGAGAGAGAGAGAGAGAGAGAGGAAAAAGTAACTGAAGGAGAGAGCTGTTGATAAGCCAAGCATGCTTTGCATGCGTTAAAAACAAAAAGAAAAGAAAAGAAATGGAAGAGAAATGAGGGAGGAGAAGAATAAAAGGAGAGGAAGGGAAACAGCTTATAAGGTAAATCAAAATTTTTTGAAGTGAATTTCAATTTCTGGGTTTTTATAAATTTGCATGAAGCTTAGAACCAATTGTAGAGTTAAACTCTATGAGAAAAATGGAGCACATAGGAAGAAACCGTGAGTGAAACGGTGAAAAAATAAGTAAGTTATGAGAGTTTATCGGAAAGTGGATTTTTAGAAAAATTAAAATTTGAATATGTTTTAAAGGCTTAAAATGATATAAAATGGTCCCAAATTGTGTTTTAGGATGTTTAGAAATGAAATGTGGCTTTAAAATGAAAAAAAAAAAAAAACAAAATTTCCTGTTTGGTTTTCCTAGTCACTAGCGTCGGAGAGGGTGACCAGAGAGCGCCAGAAAGTCATGCTGGACGACGGGTCAGCTGTTGAGTTATGGGACCGGGTCGGGCCGGAACCCGCCTAGGCCCAGTGACGACCCGTCATTGTTGAAAGGCTGAAGGGCTTTTGGTTTTATTTAAAAAAAAAAAAAGGGGTAGGAAGGAGCTGAGGAGAATTGAACCTGGATGTGCAAGGGCTGAAAGCCTTATGTCCACTAAGGCCACCATTGTGACACAAGGGAACTTGTGTTCTAATGTAGAACTAATATATATATATATATATATAGATATATATAGTTAAGTAATTAATTGTTATTTTAAATTCTAGTGTCCAAATTTAGTAAATGAATAGTGTACATTTATTATTTTGGACCTTCTAGACCCAATGGTGAGGTTCGTTTTACAAGACGGAGTCCCAAAAAATAAAATACCCCTAGGAATGCCAAAATGACCAAAATGCCCTCAAGTCAAATGTGAGTCAAACAAACTCCGATTGAACTAAGTAAATAGTGAATTATAATTATTTCAAACCTTCTGGACTCAACGATGAAGTCTAATTTGTGAAACTAGGTCCCAAAAAATAGAGACATGTAAAATGACCGTTTTGTCCTTTTCAGTATAAAAGTCTAAATTGAAACCCGTGAAAGCCTAAACTGACTTTTTTTGACATTTCGGACTCAATGGTAGAGTCTAAATTAGTAAAATAGATACTTAGAGTAATGAGGTATGCAATTTCATAAATGACATTAGAATTGAGACATGTTTATTGATGTATAGGCAAGTCAAAAGGAAAGGAGAAAATTACGAAGTACTAAAGTGGATCATACGGATTAAAGGTAAGTAAACCCCTATCTCTTACATGTGGTCTTCCAAGCTACATTCCTTCTATTACTACCAAATTTCAGTACTTTTTTACGAACCAACATGTTATTGTTTCATAATTGATATTATTCTATCTTGTGGTTGTTATTGACTCCGATATCATGATTGTTGTGTTGTACTATGCCTTGAAAGGCCTATTGTTATATCTCCATGCATGCTATTCCATGTTTATACACTTCTTATGGAATTACAAGAGAATCATGATTTAATTGAATGCCGAATTTGTGCTCAGTCACAATATCCATCTGATGCTATCTGAGTTGACCGGACCTTCGGGTCGATTGACAAGACCTATAGGTCGGTTGATAGGACCTCCGGGTTGATTGATAGGACCTTCGGATCGAGTCCGTGAACGGACATATGAAAATGAGGGCATTTTTACGCATGGAGTTATGAGGGCATTTTATATGCATTGAGGTTAAGGGAGGTATGCTGGGCCCCAAAAGACTGAGGGTCTGTCAACCAAAGTAAATGCATTACTTATGATTGACTAATATGTTTACGTCTATTGGATTCATAGGATGTTGCCATTCTCTATGAATAATTCTATGTGGACAGTTCATTCATTGATTGTACTTGATTGTGACTGATTTATTGTGGCAGTATTCTTATGTTGACTGATGTTATTAAGCTTTTCCATGTTCATGCTACACCACTACTCATGCTTGATTATTGTGACTTACTGTTCATTGGCCATTGTGGCATTTTACTGTTAACTGCAACTGATTTCATGATTGGCTATCATGTTCATAGTATGAGTTCATATTTTTCTAGGTTAACCCTAACCCGTGTCGGAGATGGACTTTTACTTACTGAGCTTTGTTAGCTCACCCCACTTATTTATTTTTCAAGGTGAGAATGTCGCAGGACCACAGTAGGAGTCCAAGAGCATAGGGGGACAGTTTGAGGAATATGTTAGAAGTGATGTAGTCTCTCCCATGTACTCACCACCTAAGAGTGGCATTATGTTAAGTTATGTCGATTTACATTTTTCAGTTGTCAAACAATATTGTATTAAGACTTCTGCTAATTTATTGTTAAGTTTATATTATATATTGTTGTCATGGATACAAAGAACTAAAAAAATAGGGACGACCATTGGGTCGGCCCCGCGACACGAGATCCGCGTAGGGTGAATTTCGGGTCGTGACATAGTCTAACCCACTCATACTCTTACCCTTGTATGGAATAGAATGTTAGACAGTTAAAAAACATGTTAATAAAATGAGTGTAGCCGAAATAAGGATATTAAGATGAATGTGCGGTAAGACAAAAAAAGATAGAATTAGGGATCAACATATTCGTGAGATAATAAGAATACAAGATGGGAGAAATAAGTTGGTATGATCATATAAAACGAAAATCAATAAATATACTAATAGAAAATAGCAACATAGTTAATATTTAAGATTATGTTAGGGGGCGAGGCGGCCAAAATTAACTTCAGTAGTAGTAGTTAAAAAAAGATGTGGTAATAAGTGATTTAACGAAAAAAAAAAAATGACCTTAAATAAAAAAGAATGACGATATAGGATTCATGTAAATGATTCTAAAGAATTGAAATAAAACTTTGTTAAGTTACGTTAAGTTATGTTATTTTGATATATCAATAATATTATTATAATTTATGTATTTTTATACTAATTTTGATTGAAATATTATTATATTTTTATTATATAAATATATAAAAATATATATTCGACATCTTCTCAATATATCTATTGCCTATTTTTATAAAAAATATATATATATATATATATATTGTATTCGCCCTTAGATGCACACAAGTGAAATGGGGCCCTTCTTCTGTAGGAAATCGAAATCTACCTGATGGAGTGAAAGATGGCACCGACATTGTCATTAATAGAGTCTGATAGGAATACTATATGCTGCCAGATTTTTTTATTTTGTTAGAACAACTGCACAATTAGCAAATATGACTACCAAAACTTTTATGAAGAAATCAAGCATTGAGCAGTTGAAGCATCCAAATGAACATAATTAATGCAGCAATAGAATGATTATTATATAAAAAAAAATTAAATAAGAATTATTTATTTAGATAAAAAAAAAATGCTTAGAATATCTATTCTATAAATAGTAAACAAAAATAAAAAAATTAAAATAAATATTGTTAGAATGCCCATTCCACCTACCAAACATTTCCATCCCAAAGAAATCAAAGATCAGACATAATTTAAAAAGAAGCAGTGAGTCTTACGGAAATCAGTTAGATATGGTGAGAAGGCAGTATGTTGAAGTGGGATGATACACCAGGCTTGTTCTCTCTATATTCTATATGGCAAACTAGAGACCTCTTACGTAAACACCTCAGAAGTCAGAAGATGGCAACATCAATATACACTCATTACTGGACATCAATATTTTGAAATTTTCATTTTTTTTTCTATATATTTAGTTAGAATTTTTTTTTCAAAAAAAATTAAGTCCTCCACTCACCCAAGAAAAAAAATTTTCTTTTGTATATTCATATAAGTGCAACAGATGAATATTAATGGCCAAACATGATTAATCTCAAATAAAACAGTGACATGAAAAATCAGTAGGTCTCAACAGATGCAGGAAACTGCAATAGTCATTAACAGTTGTGATAGCAGGGCCAACTGATGTCGTTCTTTTCTAGTTAAAAAGTGTTAGAAAATATAATAATAAAGTTACACCCTTTCTAATAGCTTGAGCTGTTAAATGAATTGGTGGTTTAACATAGTATCAAAACAGGCCAAAGGTCCTGAGTTCAAATCTCACCGTCTCCCTCAAAAATATGAATTAACACGTGTAGGTTCAAACTGGCCACACGTGAGGAGACATGTTAGAGAATATAATAATAAAGTTATACATTTTCTAATAGCTTAAGCTTTTAGATGAGTTGGTGGTTTAATAAAAGGATCTCCCGGCCTTCACTATTTGTTAAGAACTTAAGGTTAGAGGGCCACCGTGATGATAATAAAGTGAGTAAAAAAGAAGAGACTATAATTTAAAAGAAGAATTAAACATGACTAAAAGTGCATCTTACTCTTTTATTTATAGGCTATAAACCTTCTAAGTTGAGTAATATTAGGAGGCATAAGTAAGGATTTGAAGATATCTGAAGATAATAATTGTCATATTAAACTTTGTTTCTTTATTTTGAGATCGGTAAAATATGAAAGGTGGTGCTATCTTCTGAATTATATACCCCTAAACCCTCCATGCCTGATTGATCTAGATAAAACAATATTTCTTAATTTGTACCTTGAAGAACTCTATACAGACACGTGTCATACTTCGAATATGTTTGTCACTTTATGATATATCACCAACCAAACAAAAAACCTTGCATCAAGAGAACATACCGCACAATAGAGCACGTCATGCTTCCCAATTGGCTTCTCATTGCAATAATAGATGTACAAATAAACAATCAGATAACTATAGATATTGTTGGATTGGCTTCAAGAGCTCAAGCAAGCACTTTAAGAGCCTGCATATCTCAGAAATATGACTACACAAGTGTCTGAACATAACCAGAATGCCACAGGTTGATATTGTGTGTGCAAGCAGGAAAATTAGCTCTATTCCACCCCTTAATTTGTTTATTAGCCTCCTGATTGAGATTAGGAAGAGCCATTTCTACCGATTGATCATTATCAACCATACAATGATCCAGATGACTCTTAAGTAAATACCATGCAAGTAGGAAAGTTAGAACAAGTGAGAGCATATATAGCCCATGAAACACAATAAATAGTTATGAAATATGAACTTATTGGACTAAAAGATGCATCAAAGAAATATATGTATAAGATCCAAGAACATAAACAAAAGAATAGGTCAAAGCAAAACATGGAAGAAAAAAATAACTTGAGGAGAAAGTATTAACAAATTTTAAAAGAAAATATTTTGTTGCAGGATGTGAGAAATAACATGATTGGCAAGAATTAGCAGAAATTATAACTTTGTCTAGAACAATGATCAAAATATCATTTCGGAGTATTGTTTCAATCACCCGAGAGAAGATAATATTTCAGAAATGTTTCAAAAACATAAGTGAAAAACGATAAAAATAATAATTTGAAACACATACAAATACTTGGAAGTATAAAGTAATATATATTAATAACAGAAGATAAATATTATAATTAACTAATTAGAATGTTTTATCGTACCATCCAAACAAAAGGATACCAAGGTAATTGAGACAACAATATAAATGTAAATTAATCATTAGTACCAAATAATTCTTTACTAGTTAAAAACAAGTGTAAAAAATTTTAGAGTTAATCTTTTTATGCAATACGAAAGTATAATATTTTTTATAAATTATTGAAATTATTATATTATGATTAAATAAAATACAATAACATAATAGATATGGCACTATGTAATATGAATAACCTAATCAATTTGATAGAAGTTATACATAAAATAACAATTTAAGTAAAATAAGTAGCAAGATAAACTTATTATAATTAATAACTAAGTATTAAATAAATTATTACCCCCAAGTATTATAATTACCACCAGGTGTTAGCTTTAGTAGTATTTCCTTCACCTTTCAAATAAAAGATTGAGGGTTCAAGTCCCAATTTAAACAAGTGGGCGTGTGTGTCAATTGGGACTTATAAATAAATAAATTATTCATTTACATTTTCTTTTTCACTACATCTACGTTTTCTTATATGTTTATAAAATAAAATAGAGATATCTTCTTATCAATTAACATGACAAATATAGAAATTAAAATAATAATAACAACACTCTAACCCGCTTGGGTCAAACAATGACCTCAAGAAAAAACAAGATCACAGACACAGAGGGGAAGAGAGGTGTAGTTTATTCTGAGCTCAGCTAGCAGATGGCTCACAGAAATGGGCCTTTTTCGAATGGTTATGTGGTTAAGAAATTATGGCATCCTAGTTGGTCAGGGCCTTTTTTCGGGTGAAGTAAAATTAACGAAAAGAAATTCACAGCTTTTGTCATTTGATGAGCCTTGATGGAGGCTATTGTCATTTACAGTAGCAAAAAACATGTATGATTTCAATTATTTTTTTGTTTATAAAATTTGCAGTGAAAAAGTGTTTTCACAAAAATTACACGAAGGGGTTGCTACTTGCTAGTCTCCCATTTTTGGAATCTTTGTGAAAATTTCATAAATGTATAGCTAGTTCATTGCTAACTATTAGTTTATGAAGTACGGACACTTCTAATTTGAATTCACGTGTCTATATCGACATAAGTCGAATATCAATACTCTCGGACAATTTCCGAACATGGGTCAGACACTGAAAAAAGAGTGTAATTTTTTTTTTATTTTTTGGATACCTTCCGGACACATTATGGATACATTTTCTATTTTTCTCCTCTTCTCCTCACACACATATGTTCTATTTAATAGTTAGTAAATTTGTTTTAGAACTTGAATTATGAATGTTGATAATTAAATGAATAAATTTTTAAATTTTTATTAAATGTCTTTGTTATTTTAATATCTTAATAAATTTTTTGTGATTTGTATGTTTTTATGCCAATTTTAATTACAATAACGTTAGGTTTTTATTATATGGTCATGATGCTACACTTTTTGATTAGTGGGGGCTCCGCTCTCTGTCGCCTGTTGAACACTCAAAGAAAGATATCAAGAGGGCCACCAGGGTTGGCTCCGGCGATAGCCACTCCGATGATTAAGTCAGAAAAACTGTAAAGAAAGACTGTAATTGAAATAATTGAATGACTGTAATTGAAATCACGTACCTTAGGGTCCAATTTATAAGCTTCAGATTCTACTAAGTTGATTAGGAATCAACCCCGTGAAAATAGGGATTTGATTGTCATAAAAGAATGGCAGTTTCCTTGTCACATACTGTTTCCTTATCTTCAGCTCGGTAAGGCACTTGAAAAGGAAATCAGTTCGAGATTTACTTACGCATGTGCTCGGTACCCTCTGAGCTGAAGGTGAGCCTGAGGGTTGCGCGGGGTTCCAAGCTGAAGAGCTCTGGAACCCATGTGAGTAATCTTGCTCTGGATAAACGGCTCTATCTATTATGTGCGTACACGTGTTGTGCGGGGACTTTCTGTCACTTTATGGCGTATCAGCTACTCCCTCCTGAGCCTTAGTTTAGCACAACGCGTAACTAGGGCTGTGGGCTTCCTAAAAGTCACGCATCTTGTCACTTCATCTTCCCAGGCAACCATTGATGTGGCATTTACTACGCACCCACCATTTGGGCTTTCAAGGCCATCATTGCCTTCAACCTGCCATGACGGTTTGGATGGTTGGGCCCTCATTTCTATGAACCTATATAAAGAGGAGAAGGGGGTACGCGTACGCCCTTTCCTTCATCATTTTCATTGCTTCAAAGAAATACCCCACTGTCAAAGTGAATAGAGAGCTTTTAAAGAGATCGCCTTCCAAAGCTCCTAATCTCCGGTCATCCTCAGGTTCGGTTTTGGTATTTCTTCAGTTTATTTTCCTTTTGCCTTCCTTTCTTATTCTCTATTTTTATCTCTTTCTTTTGTAGTCTCGGCCTCTGACGTGATGTCGGGCATTGGTCATGGCACAGAAAGCTCTTCGGAGACGACTATGCCATCCCAAATCCATGTAATAGGTAGCAGTTATTCTCGTGATGCCGGACCTAGGGTAGTAGATTCCCCAGCTAGTCCCGAACTTAGAATTGTTGATGCCTTCCTCGAGCCTAGGAACAGAGTGGGGGAGGCCTCTAGCAGGTCCTCCCAAAGAGATGAAGGAGAAAGTGCCATTACTCAGGCCATGTTAGATGATCTAAAGGCAACTTTCGACTTCCCCAAAAATGTCACCTTGTAGAGCTCCTAGCTCTTTAGATAGTCCTTTTGACGTCGGTCCTAGGGGAGATCTGCGTTTATCTTGAATGGTTCGAGATGGAGACTTAGACTCTCCCTCCCTTCTTTGGTTAAACAGTTTTTTCAATGGTCTAATATTTGTCCTGCCTGACCTTATTTTCAATAGTTGGAGGCATCTGCTAGGGTTCATAGTGTTAAGGGCACTTGAACGGCATCAAGGTAGATCTTGACCTTGATCCGTAGTAATATTGATCTAAAGTATATGAGGTTGGAGGGCCTCTTTTACATGTCCTTTGACAAGGGGTTCAGGCCTCTTTCCTCAGTACCTACTTCCAATAAGACCTGGAATAAGTGGTACTTTTTTGTGGGAGAAGGATGGGAGCTGAAGGACTTCCAGAATCAGACCTCAACATTTCCCTAGAGTACTAGGTTTAATGGTGAGACCCTCTTCCTTTAATTCAATTATGCTTCTGTTTTTGCACATTTTTTGCTTCTTTACTGTTTTTCTAACCTCTGTACCCTGTAATCCTTGTGCAGATAAAAGTGCTTAAAAGATGTCAATTTTCACGGTTGATCTCCAAGACATATACCGTCAACTCCTTCAAACCAGCAATAGAGCTCACACCAGTCATCCTCACACCTGAAACCTGATGGCCACTGAACTGACGAAGAGCGAGGCTACAAACTTAAAGAAGTCCCTGATGACCAAGTGGGCTCCAGGGAAGAAGAAGGTGGGGGAGACCTCTTCCTCTATTGAATCCCCCTTTTCAAGTGAAGAGGATAAGACTTCTCTCTAACTCTCCATACTAGACATTGGTTGAGGACGAGAGGGAGGTTGTTGCTGCTGTGCCTGCCTCATCCCCCGTTTCTGAAGTCCGAGCAGATGTAAGGGGAAGGGGAAGGCAGGCTATTGATGCTCCCCAAGTGCCTAATGACCTCGGCTACCAAGTCACAAAGAAGGCCTTTAAGGAGTTCTGGGCTGCGGGCCCTCAGAGGTATAAGGGGCAGAAGACTAGAGAAAATCATTACAGAAGCTGATGTCCCTCCATAAAGGTAGCTTCCGAACTCTCATTCTTCTTTATGGTGTTTTGTCACTTTATCTTGTTCTAACCTGTTTATTTCATGTTTTGCAAACCATGCATGTAGATTCTTCTACGGATCTGGAGACGATTGACAATCTCCAGTCCAAGCTAGATGAGACCAGGCTACAGCTGAGAACGGCCCAATCCATTTTCTCTACTGCCGAGGAGAAGTTAAAGGAGGCGAAGACCTCTTTGTCCATCATGGAGTCTGAACGGGACTCCTTTGCTCGGAAGTTCGAAGACTTTCAGAAAAGGTTCAATGACTTCTAGGCCACCTCCATCTAGAAAACCAAAAACGCAGTCGAATCTGCCAAGGCCCTAAACCGAAGCAGAAATGAAGGCTGAAGTTGAGGAAATTGGTGAAGACCTGATCGAGCATGGGTATAGTACCTTCAGAGCCAAACTCTTCGTGAAGTACCCCAACCTTGGTCTAGCTAGGATCGACGACGTTGTAGTCCCTCCAGCCAAGGCCGCGGTTCGGAACGATGATGATGAGGTAGCCCCTCCCGATCTTCCTTTGGTAGAAGCACCTGCTCAAGCTGATAAGGATATAGTGTGCTGAATTTGAGGAGAACGAAGGAAGAGAGCGAGGATGACATGGGATTCAGAGACCTCTTCATTGTTCAGATCAGTAGAACCAAAGGAAGAGAGTGATGATGACTTGGGATTCAGAGTCCTCTTCCTCGTTCATATCAGTAGAACCAAAGGAAGAAAGTGATGATAACATGGAGTAGAACAACATCTTCCTTGTTCGGGCCAACTGTATTATAGGATCTTTGCTTTTGTATTTTGCTTCTTTGTAAATCTTCCGATCTGATGTAATCCTTTATCAATTATCAATGAAATTGACTTTTTTCTAGAACTGGTGTACTTTAATATTTTAAAGCACTTTTGTCGATTGTCTCTCTAGAGCAGCATTACTTGTAAACTTTGTGGATGTTAATAATATGCCAAGCTTGCAATAGACTTCAGCACTATTCCAATCCATTATTGCTCTTGTAGAACAACCTAGGGCTTTCGGCCTTTCTGCTTACAATTAAATCAAGTAAAGTCGTTCGGGAATTAGATAAACTCCAGATCTCCCCTTTAAATTTTAAATGAGAATAAGTTGAGTGTTGTCTTCCGAGCATAGAAAATTGTAATTAAACAATCACGGTAATCGAACAAGGCTTTTGTAAACAGAATTGGCAATAACCTGACTTCCAAATAGTTAGACTTGCGATTATAGGATAACCTGAGCAAGTCTTTCTTAATCAAAACTTCTGTCATCAAAACTAGTAATAATTGAAAAGGAAGACTTGTAATGGTAAATGAACCAGATCTGGTAATAACTAAGCAGGACTAATTCAAACCCAGCAACCAACACCGATAAACTTCTTTGAAAGATACTCTAAGCCTTTATTGCTTATAAGGTCCCTCTTCAGAAATCACTGATTACTCATCCAGACCTTTAATTCTTGTAACAATTACAAAGAATTATAGGGATCCGTTTACTGAGATGGACCAGACTTGTAACTCTTACATAGGCTGCAAGGTTTTTAGGAGTCTGTACATTGAGATTGACCAGACCTATAATTTTTGCATGGGCTGTAAGGTTTTAGAGGCTTTGTTCATTGAGATGGACCAGACCTATAATTCTTGCATGGGCTGCAAGGTTTTTAGGGGTCTGTATATTGAGATGGACCAGACCTATAACTCTTGCATAGGCTACAAGGTTTTTAGGGGTCTGTTCATTGAGATAGACCAGACCTATAACTCTTGCATGTGATGCAAGGTTTTTAGGAGTCTGTTCATTGAGATAGACCAGACCTATAACTCTTGCATGGAATGCAAGGTTTTTAGGGGTTTGTACATTGAAATAGACCAAACCTGTAACTCTTGCATAGGTTGCAAGGTTTTTAGGGGTCTGTTCATTAAGATGGACCAGACCTGTAACTCTTGCATAGGCTGTACAGTTTTGAGGAGTCTGTACATTGAGATGGACCAAACCTATAACTCTTGCATAGGCTGTAAGGTTTTTAGAGGTCTGTACATTGAGATGAGAATAATTTTGAAAAAATAAAGAGATAATTCTTATTGATATTATTTTCATAAGTGTTATATATTCCATGGTCGGGGTACAGGCTTCCCATTTACGTCCTCTAAGTAGTAAGTGGTAGGTCTGACAATTTTTGTTACCCTGTATGGGCCTTCCCAGTTGGGTGTGAGCTTTCCCATGGTAGGATCCTTAGTGTTTGGGAATACTCTTCTTAAGACAAGATCCCCAAGTTAGAAGCTGAAGGGGCCTTAGTCCTTGTCTGGAGTTATTGGCCATTCTATGCTGGTACGCTTCCATCTTGATTTTGGTCCTGATCTCTTTTTTCTTCCAAGTAGGTCCAAGTTTTCTACAAGTTGCTAGTCATTGGCCTCTTGCTCGAAAGCTTCCATCCTTAAGGTAGGCATACCGATTTCGACAGGAATTACTACTTCCAAGCCATAAGCAAGCGAGAACGAGGGTTTCAGAGGTTAGTGTTTTTCTTGTAGTTTCTGTAAGCCCAGAGCACACTACGAAGCTCCTCTACCTATCTCCCATTGGTATCTTCCAACCTTTTCTTAAGTGCATCAATAATTGTTTGGTTGGTGACCTCGGCTTGCCCATTGGCTTGGGGATGCCCTGGTGAAGTGAAATGATGACTGATGCGCAGGTCTTTGCAGAATTTTTTGAAACTTTTTTCGACAAACTGCGTACCATTAGTCTGAAATGATGACACATGGTATGCCGAACCTAGCAGACTATGTTCCACCATGTGAAGCTCTTCATTTCTACTTCTGTGATATGTGTCAAGGGCTCGGCCTCCGCCCACTTGGAGAAATAATCAATGGCGACTAAAATATATCTTCTATTCAAGGTGGCCTTCGGTAATGGTCCTACAATGTCCATTCCCCACTAAGCAAAGGGCCATGCGCTGGCGATAGGAATGAGTTCATGGTGGGACTGGTGCTGATATGGAGCGAATCATTGGCATTTGTCACATTTCTGGACGTACTCCTTGGCTTGCTTCAAGCATGCTGGGCCAATAGTAGCCTTGTGTTAAAGCTCGGTAGGCTATAGTTCTGCCAGCTGTTATGGTTGCCGCAGATTCCTTCATGTATTTCTGTCAGAACATATTGAGATTCTTATGGAGCCAAACATCTCAATAAAGGTTAAGAGTAGGATCTTCGATAGAGCTTCCCATTTAAGATGAGGTACCGAGCTGCCCTGATCTGAATCCTTCGGGCCTAGGTTTTTATCTTCTGGGAGCAATCCTTCTTCTATGTATCTTGAGGATGGGAGTCATCCAATTTTAGGTCTGCTCAGAGACCTGGGAGGACTACACCTCTTCAATGCTTGGCCTTAGCTGGTGAGAGATCTTTAGAGTTGAATCTCCTTCTGGTTTGAGATGGGAGGCCATGTTTGCCAATGCGTCAGCCCTGGAGTTCTGACCTCTCTCGATCTTTTGAATGGTGAATTCAAGGAAGGAGCGCTTTAGTAAATCTACCAGTTTTGAGTAGCGAAGCATTCTATCGTCTTTGGTGGGAAACTCTCCCTAAACTTGGCTTACCACCAGTTCGGAATCAAAGAAGACTTTGAGATTCTGGGCCTCGTACTCCATTGCTAACTTCATTCATAGGATAAGGGCTTCGTACTCGGCTTCATTTTTGGAAGCTCTAAACCCCAAGCCCTTCAGGGGATTGTAATACCAAGCCGACACCAGAACCTCAGTC
Source organism: Nyssa sinensis (assembly GCA_008638375.1). Lineage (NCBI taxonomy): Eukaryota > Viridiplantae > Streptophyta > Magnoliopsida > Cornales > Nyssaceae > Nyssa > Nyssa sinensis. Next base: position 21,522,089 of record CM018034.1, read on the forward strand.
GGTAGATGATCCATCGGTATAGAGCTGCCATAGAGCAAAGATCTTACTTAATTGTGCCTTATCATGCAGCACTGGAGTGAACTCCGCAACAAATTTTGCCAATGCTTGCCCTTTGATGGAGGTCCGTGGAACGTAAGATATATCAAATTCTCCTAGCTCCACAGGTCACTTAACCAATCGCCCCGAGACTTCAGGCTTTCGCAGTACTAATTTCAGTGGATATGCGGTTGGGATCTCAATAGGATATGCCTGGAAGTAGGGTCGGAGCTTCCAGGTAGAGATTTATCAAAGCAAAGGCCAGTTTTTCCATCTTGGGATATTTTTTCTCTGTGTCCAGTAATGCCTTGCGTACATAGAATACGGGCTTCTAGACCCTCTTGTCTTGCCTGACCAGTACAGAGCTGATGGCATTCTTCGAGACTGCGAGATAGAGGAGCAGTTTCTCCCCCTAGACTGGCTTTAAGAGGAGTTCAGAGGAGGCCAGATACTTCTTCAGTTCTTGAAAGTCATTTTCACATTCATCAAACCATTGCGAGGCTCTATTTCCATTCAAGGCTTTGAAAAATGGCAGGCAACGGTCGATAGATTTGGAGATGAATCGATTCAGAGCCTGCAACTCTCCCATTCAGAGCCTGAATATCTTTCTTAGTCCTTCGATGACTCCAGCTCAATTAAGGCTTTGATTTGGGTAAGGTCCACTTCAATACCCCTCTGGGAAACCAGAAAGCCTAAGAACTTTCCCTTGGTTACACCAAAGGTACACTTCAGAGGATTCAGCTTCACCTTGTGTTGCTTCAGGATATCAAATGTCTAGGCTTAGGTGCTGGATATGGCTGCTCTTTCGTAGGTTTTTGACCAGCATATCATCTATGTAGACTTCTATTATATTTTCGATCAAAGGGCCAAATATCTTGCTCACTAGACGTTGATATGTTGCCCCAGCATTTTTCAAACCGAACGACATCACCTTATAGCAGTAGAGACCTCACTCAGATATGAAAGTTGTCTTTTCTTGGTCTGGAGGGTACATCTGGATCTGATTATACCCAGAGTAAGCATCTATGAAGCTCATGAGTTCGTGCCCTGTCCGTTGCATTGACTAATTGGTCTATCCTTAGAAGAGGGAAGCTGTCTTTGGGACATGACTTTGTTGAGGTCTGTGTAGTCAACGCAGACCCTCCACTTACCATTTTTCTTCTTAACAAGAACGGTATTGGCGAGCCATTCTGGATAGAATACCTCCTTTATCATTTTAAGCATCCAACAACCTCTGCACTTCTTCATTAATAATCTAGGTGTCGCTCTGGAGCAAACACCCTTATTTTCTGTCTCATAGGAGGGTGGTCAGGATCTGTCACTAGCTTGTGGGTGATAAGTCCAGGATATATCCCTTCTATATCTTTAGTTTCCCAAGCAAACACTGAGAGGTTGCTTTTCAAGAACTCCTAGCATCTCTTTCTATTCGGAAGTTGACAAGTCTAAGCTGATCTGCAAATATCTCCCTCCTCCTTTAGGGCTGACAAGCACTTTGATGGGGTCTTTCATTGGCTTAGCTCTGCTATCCCTTCACTTGGGGCTTAGTGGTTTATCAATTCTAGAAGGGCACCCCTCGTTCTCATGAAGTTGGAAAGGTCTGGGCTCCTACCTTTACGAGAATGTTGTAATTGCTATTTGGGAGCCTTTTTTCTTAGCGCTAGAGTATGGCAATCTCGGGCAATTTGCTGGCATCCCCTAATAGAGTAGACAGTATTATTGTGGACATACTTCAGGCATTGGTGGAAGGTCAAGGTGACCGCTCCCATTTGGTGAAGCCATGGCCTTCCGATGATGATATTATAAGGGGACTTAGAATCTAGAACCAAGTATTATGAGATTATGGTCTTTTGACCGTCCCCCTCTCTAGTTGTTGTGGGTAAATCAATTCTCCCTAGTGGGGAGTTGATGTTCCCTTCAAATTCTGCCATTACCGTGGTGGTAGGTTTGACATCATTAAAGTTAAGCTTCATGTGCTTAAGGGGTTCGTAGAATAGCACATTGGCAGAGCTCCCTATATCCACCAAAACCTTTCTGATCTTAAAATTCACAATTTTGAGTGAGATGACGAGGGCGTCACTGTGGGGACAGTGCACCCCTATAAGATCTTGGTCTGAGAACTGGATATCAGGAACTGGCTTCAGCCTTTTCTCGGCAGCTAAGATCTAGGAGGATGCTAAGAGTAGTTCTGGCCTTCCGAGCATAACACTTTCTTGCTCGGTTGGACATCCCCGTGATTGGGCTATCAGTAGTGGAGGACAAAGATGACTTGATTGTTCTATTGTTGTGGCTCATTCCGTCCATCTCTCTATTCAGGCCTCGGTTCTTACCTCTTCTGTTGGGGACCTATCATTACGGGGGTTCTGCCTCCCGTCCTGTCTGACGAACTCCCACAGTCGTCCTCTCTTGATAAGTTGTTCGATCTCTTGTTTGAGGGCTCTGCATTCATCGGTAGTATGCCCATGGTCTTTGTGAAAATTGTAGTACTGTTCTAATCCCGGATATTGGGATTGCTCTTTAGTGGCTCAGGCCACCTCAGATTCTCGCGTGCTTGGACCTGCCAAAGTATGTGAGTTAAGGAGGCATTCAGAGGAGTGTAGGCACTGTTCCTTCCAGTACTAGAGTGCCAAGTGCTCTGGATGTCATCCTTTTATCAGGACTTCTGCCCGTCTTTTTAGTTGCGTTGGAGTCTTTCTTTTGATCATCCTTCTGGGCTTGTTCTTTTATCTTCTGTGAGGATGTCATTGCTTCCTCTAAGTATATATATTTTCTGGCCCGCTCCATGAGCGCTGCCATGTCAGCAGGAGGGCTCTTTGTTAAAGAATCATGAAAACCCCCTAGCACTAAGCTAAAGGTCAGGGTGGCAACCAGAAATCTTGGACTGCAATCCGTGATCTCTGTGAGTTCGGCATTGAAACGCGTAATGTACTATCGGAGTGACTCTCCTTTGGATTGTTTAATGTTCAACAGAAACTCTGGCCCTTTCCTCAACCTTTTGCTAGTCATGAATCAGTCAAGGAAATGCGTACTAAGCTTGTAGAAATTGATGACTGAATTCTGAGAGAGGTGGTGGAACCACTTCAGAGCAGTGCCTTTGAGGTTGGTCATAAAAGTGTGGCACATGAAGGCATCCTATGGCTCAATGTAGTGCCATGGTATGTTGATAGTGAGAAAGATAGTCCCCTAGGTCCCTAGTCCCATCGTAAAGAGTAAACTTCGGGACAATAAATTTCTTTCGCCGCTTCTCGACCATGATAGTAGGGGTAAATGGGGTGGTGAACCTTCCAAGCAGCTTTGCTAACTCATCTTGCTCTAGAGGGAGGTAAGCACCTTTAGTAACAACGATGTGGTCCATAAAGTATGCTACCTCTTCAACCCTCTGTGGGCCCCTAGGATGCACCGGTTGTTGTTGATCTTGTCTTGCAGGCCTCGATCGCTATATGGATAGGATGATTCTGTCCCATAGTAGGGATAGGATATCGATTTTCCTGAACTAGGGGGAACCAGTGCTGTTAGGGGCTGGAACTCATATGGCGGTTGGGTTAGCCCCTGAAGCTTGTCGGAGTCAGAACCCTTGTGGTACTTTGGTAGTGGCCAGTCGGGTTGAAGGCTAGTATCCCCCTGCTAGCGGCAGCTGATGGCTGGGGGTCTCCCCATATGAATAGTGCCCTTAGGGGTGCACTAGTTGCTCAATGGGGATTTCCTCATGAGGCCCTCCGCCGATGGTGGTGGCAAGAGGCTGTGCCCCTACATCAACCGCGCCGGTAGGAAGGATATAGGGGGTTGCCCCCAAGGCTCTAGGCAAGCAACGCCAGAGTTCTAAAGATGGAAAGAAGTTGTTCCTACATCAGGTTAGTCTATTGCTGAACTCGATCGAGTTGCTGCTGCATGGGATTAGATGCTTGTCCCCTTCCTCTTTCGATGGGCTGTCAGTTTTGAGGGTTTTGAGGGTTCTTCCTTAGACGAAGATTGGGAGCCATGATCCTTCGATAAGGAGGGCAATAAGTTCATTTGCAGAGAAAAGAACTTTATCAAGAAACGATTTTTCGCTTCCCACAGACGGCTGCCAAACTGATGCTTACACTTTTTGATCAGTGGGAGCTCCGCTCTCTGTCACCTGTTGAACACTCAAAGAAAGAGATCAGAAGGCCACCGGGTTAGCTCCGGTGGTAGCTACTCCGATGATTAAGTTAGAAAACTGTAAAGAAAGACTTTAATTGAAAGAATTGAATGACTGTAATTGAAATCACGTATCTTAGGGTCCAATTTATAGGCTTCGGATTCTCCTAAGTTGATTAGGATTCAACCCCGTGAAAATAGGGATTTGATTGTCATAAAAGAATGGCAATTACCATGTAGAACATTGCACTCCATAGGAAGTGGAAGCTATCCAGGAATGGCAGTTTCCTTGTGACACATTGTTTCCTTATCTTCAGCTCGATAGGGCACTTGAGGCGAAAATTAGTTCGGGATTTACTTGCGCATGTGCTCGGCTGCCCTATGAGCTGAAGGTGAGCCTGAGGGTTGCGCGGGGTTCCAAGCTGAAGAGCTCTGGAGCCCATGTGGGTAAGCTTGCTCTGGATAGACGGCTTTGTCTGTTCTGTGCGTACATGTGCCGTGCGGGGATTGGTCTATCACTTTATGGCGTATCAGGTCATATAAAAATTATATATATTCAAAGTGTCTCTGACGTGTCCGTAGCCTACTTTTTTAAGAAATGACGTGTCTACATGTCCGTATCGTGTCGTATCCGTATACTTTGTCCGTATTTGTGCATCTTAAATGCTAGCTTAATTGGTTATATACTGCCAACCAAAAACAAAAAGTGCAGGGTTCACGTTTCAGTAGGAACATGGGTGCATTTTTATTGCTTATCAAATATAAATAAATAAACAAGTAGCTAGTTTAATAATTATTGAAATAAAAATGTAATCACAGAACACATGTTTTTCCCGACTGTTACAGCTTTGCACTCCAATAAACAAAACATCACAAACATAAATGTAACCACACAGCCCCTGAACTAGTCAGGAGAGACCAAAAAATTATGCAAACAAACAAGCAGCTGTAACATGAAGGGCAAGATTAGAAGTTCTAATTAACCCTATGACTCATAAACATGGGCACAAGTTTTGTGATTTGACCCAGAGAGGGAAATTGCAAGTATCAAAGCACGGGAACAAAGCCTCTTTTTCTTTTTCTTTTTTGTGTGTCTGTGAGTTTACTACATTAAGCATATAAATTAAGCTATATTTAAGTGCAACTTGGCATGTAAATGAACCATCAATGGTGAGAACAGTAACCATGTCATAAATTTCTTGACAAAAAAAAAAAATGAAAGTAAAACAAATAAAAAATAGTCGTACGTCCAAACAAGTGTTAGAAACAGATGGACATCAATGTCATATCTGCAAGATCATTTACCTGCCAGAAACCAAGCACACAGATTCTGGCGGAGCTGGGGGTATCACATTGTCAAATTTAACAATACTACGCGTCTAGCGAAGTGTTTTCATATACATTTGTAGGTAAAGAGATAAGACACAGTATTTAGATACGGGAATCAATTGGTAACATATGAACTAACATGACCAACCCAAAATATATCAATTAATGTAGTGTTGCCATCACTTCCATGCCAATTCTGAAAATATATTATGTATTAATGATTTTTATGCACTCAATTATCATTCCAATTCAGTTGGAGCAGTGTTGAGACAAAATCCACTATCCACATGTCTGCGCATGGTTTGGAGCAGAATAACATTCTATATGGGAGGACCCAAAGGTCCCAACAGTTAAAGAGTCCGAACAAAATAAATAAACTATTCGTGGTGTAACGGCTAATCATGCCTTGACACCTTAGGGTGTTTTTGTTAACTGGGTCAACTCGAACAGGCTCCTATCCAGCAGCAGTTATACTGGTGTTCTGAGCAACCAATCCAGCAGGAAGTTCCTGTGGAATAGAAAGACTGGATTTGGATTGCAAATCACCCTTAGTATCCTTTTAAATAATATTAGAGGAACTTAAAATTTACCCAATAAGAATTCTTTCGAAATAAGTCTTATGTTTTTGTTTTTAGTAAAAGTCAAAATAAAGACGTGTAAAGGTACAACTGTTAAAGAAAACAATATAATAAAAGTAGAAGTGGAATATGTGAGTAAGGGTGATCCATTTTTGTGTCTTCTGGTTGTGAACACAAGAATATTTCCAAAGAGGCGTATCATAGAATGCTCCAAATATAAGACTATTTGTTTCAATTCTAGATCGATGTTAACAAAGACAGATGTCCATATAAATATAGTTCCTTTGTTTGCTGCTATTCAACAATTGCACTCACTTTTCAATCAGTACTGCTAATTTAAAGAGACCACCTACGAATATATATATTCTTTCATACACAAAAGGAAGCATAGTGAAAGATGTGGCCGGTGGGATTATGGGTTGCAGCAGTGATAGCCATTTTGGTTACTCGCTGGATTTACAAATGGAGGAATCCGAAATGCAATGGAGTGCTCCCTCCTGGTTCCATGGGCCTCCCTCTTCTTGGGGAGACCCTTGATTTAATCATTCCCAGTAACTCTATAGATATTCCTCCCTTTATTAAAAAGAGGGTCAAAAGGTATTATTTTCCTATATATCTTACATGTATATATATATATATATATGTGTATATTTATATATTACTTAATCCTTTTTTCATCATCTTTTCAGATATGGGCCTATCTTTAAAACAAGTGTGGCAGGACGAGCAGTTGTAGTAACAGCAGATCCTGAATTCAACTATTACATTCTTCAGCAGCAGGGCAAGTCTGTGGATACATGGTCTCTGGACACATTTGCAAAAGTATTCCAACAAGGGCAGTCTACGCATGATGGTACCTACATTCGTAAATATGTGAGGAACTTGACCTTGAATCACTTTGGTGTGGAGGCCCTAAAAGAGAAGCTGCTTCCTCGCATGGAACAAATGGTTCACCAAACTCTTGGCAGTTGGTCAACTCAGGAATCCACTGAAGTGAAAAGTGGGGCTATAGCAGTAAGTTTCATGCTTAATTATGTACTACGGTATCTCTTAAGTTTCATGCTTTGTTGTTATGAGATTGACACCTCTCTGTGGCTATAACAGATGACTATCAATTTTGCTGCAAGACAAATGTTTAGTGATGACACTGAAAATGCACCGGTGAAGTTAAGTGACTTGTTCAGCGACTTTGTAGATGGTCTCATGTCCTTTCCCGTCAACATCCGTGGTACTGCACACCATCGATGTTTGAAGGTAACTAAAATAATAAACCCATCTATTCTTTCAGTGATGGATGGAAATAATTGTTGATTTTGATTTCACACTCAAATTAAACTTGTGCAGAACCACCAGAAGGTGCTAGATATGATGAGGGATGTGGTGCAAAAGAGGCGCATGTCATTTGAGAGGCGTCATGATGACTTGCTTGATCATATCATCCAGGACATGAGTACTGAGACGTTCTTAACAGAGGATTACATTGTTCAGCAAATGTTTGGTCTTCTGTTTGTCACCTCTGATTCCATTTCAACAACGCTGGCACTGGCTTTCAAGTTACTCGAGGAACACCCTTCAGTGTTAGAGGAATTAATAGTACGTATATATGCTTGTATCTTAACAAATTTCGATGCATATATACATTTTTATATAACATGCCTAGATGGTCATGTATAACAATGACAATAATTCTTCAGGCTGAGCACGAGGCAATCCTTAAAAACAGAGAGAATTTGGATTCCCCAATGACATGGAAAGAATACAAATCAATGACTTTTACAATTCAGGTCTGTTCAACTTCGGTGTGTTCCCTCCCTCCAAGAAAACCTGCATTTGAATCCCTACTTACTTCTTGTTCCATGTGAAATTACAGGTTATCAATGAAGTTCTTAGGCTGGGAAATATTTCTCCTGGGCTGTTTAGACGAGCTTTAAAAGATATCCAAGTCAATGGTATACTCACAAAAAAATTGTTTTATTTTACCCAGAGATCAGTTTCACTGAAACTGACAATTAGTACATGCATTTACAGGATATACAATACCATCAGGCTGGATAATTTTGATTGCCACTTCTGCTCTTCACTTGAATTCTGACAAATTTGAGGATCCACTCTCATTCAACCCATCGCGTTGGAAGGTAAGATTAGATAATTTGTTAATTTCTTGAGCCATTAAATTTTGGAAGTCTACAACAACTGATTTTTCTTTTTCTCTCTCAATTTTCTACATCAAAAATAGGATCTACAATCAAATGTTGTATCTAAGAATTTCATGCCATTTGGAGTGGGCACCAAGCAATGCGCTGGTGCAGAATATAGCAGGGTCTTTTTGGCCACCTTTCTGCATGTTTTGGTTACAAAATACAGGTAATCTTCTTGATCACCATTTTTTTTCACTCTTAGAGGTGTTACGAGATTTTAATCTCTCCTCTCTCTCTCTCTCTCACTCTGCCTGCAGTTGGACTAAAGTCAAGGGCGGCAAAATTGTCCGAACTCCCATTATAAGATTTCCTGATGGATTTCATTTCAAGGTCTCAGAAAAGATTAATTGAAGAGTCTGCAATTTTCAATTTCTCAAATTCCTTCAAATAAAGCCATCTTCTTTTTCGCAAAAGCTGCTTGATAATCATACTATAAAATGTTGTGCTTCTCTTTGTATGGGTTTGATATGTAATAAGTTAGCAATGAATGTAGCCTCCTAGTAGGCAATTTAAATTGTCAGTTTTACTAATAACTGTTGACTGGTCTATATATCTTAATAGTTTTTTTTTTTCTAAATTCTCTCACAATAGTAGGAGATGCTACACACACACACAGACATATTTATTTATTTATATGTGCACACATATACGTACATACACATGCACTTTAAGAAGAAGAGAGAAAGAAAAGAAAAATGGCAGTAATTCAATCACACCTCTTCGAATTTTTAGGCCATCACCAAAGTAAAAGCATATTTATCAGTAAATCAGATAGATATATATATTATGGTGGAAACTATGATCTTTCCCTACTTATTTGTAAGAATAAATTCTAATTTACACATTCTTTATAGCTTTAACCCTTCCTAAAACTAACTCAAGTCAAATCATAAAAAACACACATATATATACCCAAAATTGGCCCTACTGTTAAGATTGAGATATGTAGACACCCAAGTTGCTTACAGTCCTGTCCACCACTGATCTGGTCACAACAATGAGCATGCCATGAAACCAACTTGCTAGGACAGATCGGTTGACTTGTTGGGTTAGTTTCGCTGAGACATCGACTATAGGACTAGCATCAGCTCGGCAAGATGCCACTTCACAAACTGTTCTAGACATCAGAACTGACAAACCAGTTTGGTATTGGATGAGCTAAACCTAACCTTCAAACCTAAACTCTTCTCAGAGTCATAGAAGGAAATTGTTATTTCATATATATCTCATCTGTAACATGATCCAATGATTTACTCTTATAGAACTTATTAGAAAGGTAACAAACAATCTATAAAAGAGGTATAAAGTATGCCCTAACCCTAATTTAAATTGGTTAAGCCCGCTATTGTCAAGATTGTCTCTCTTTCCTACTTACTAACTTGATTGCCAGAGTAGCCATCACCGGGGCCTCTCTAGTGACCCTCACCATTGTCTTCCTCACAAGAGTTCTCAAAAGTAATCTTAGTTGTCGATCTGCTCACACCAATTTTTTTCCACAACTATATATATATATATATATATATATATATATATAAAGGAAAAATTATATTGCACCAAGTCAGATCCAAAGAAAGTAGGAGAAAACCCCCCCATAATACAAATAAGGGAATACACCCCTAGTTCCAAATAAACAATATAAAAGGACATTATGCGAGTATGGAATCTTAGATTCCAAATTTCAAAACAATCTAGCTCCTAGTCGGGGTAGGTTCCATCTATTATTCTAGTTAGCAGCAGCTTCAGTAACATAGTTGGTTATATCCTTGTTAAGCATATTGGAATCCCAGGCTTTGTTCTTTATATCTCTTTGGTTTCCTTCTATCCAAATCGAGTAGATCGTAGAAGCTAAACATAATTTAAAGATTGTACCTTGAAAGGATAGACCTTTTATGTTAGTAATGGCCCAAGATAAAGTTCCAATCACCACTTTTCTATTGATCTTGCACATTCGAAAGAGTTCATTCCATATACCATATGAATACCTACGACTAAATAACATATTTTCTAGTTTTTGGATAGTTATTGACACAATGGTGAATAGGTCATTATTTATCAAGTTCCAAGATTTTTGTTTTAACATGATGATTATGCTCTTCCTATGTACTAACCACAATATGAAAGCATTTATGAGAATGATATTTTTATAACAAACAATGTTGTGTCATTCAACATCCGGATTGGGGTTTCTAATACTTTGCCAAGCAGAATTGGTGGTAAACACACTAGTGGTAGTGCTTTCCATTTTACCTTGTTTATAAAACTAGGGTTAGAGAGAAATGATAGAGGCGTCTATAGAACCATGTCTGTAATAATAGAGGCAACCTTGGTACCATCATGACTTGTAATGTTTCATATTTTCTTAATATTAAATAAATATTTAAAAATATAAAGAATGCATAATAATGATATATAATTGATTTATTATAATAAACATTGTGTTTGAACAAATTTTGGAAAAATTGGAGTTTATTTGGACACATTAAGTAACTATAAGGGCAAAATAGTCATTTTACTGTCATCGTAGATTTGCAAGAATGTAGGATATTTTGATGGAACTTAAAATGTGTCTTAGAAATATTAAATTAATAGTGAGATACATAGCATACACTTGAAATGACAAAAGGGAAAAATTGTAATTGAACCAAATTAGGATTTCATTGGTATAAATACATCCTAACCACGACCCACATAGCCTCAACCCTCATTTCTCTGGTTTTTCCTCTCTTTCTCTCTTTCTCCACACCCACTCTTTCATGATCAAGAAGGGAAGGGAGGCTAGTGTTCATCTTTCTTCTTCTTCTCTTCCAATTTTCACATTGATTCAAGCCTCGCCAAAAAATTCTAGTGTAAGAACATTCCAATTGGGGATTTTATTGGAATTTTCCAACTAAAGCTAGAAGATTTTTTCGATAATCAAAGAGGAAAAGGCTAGGGTTTTGCATAAATCCTTTAAAATAGGTAGGGGTTTCTAACCGAAGGTTGAAAGATGGATATTTAGGGTTTGATTGTATGTTTCATGGGTTCAACTTGGGATTTCATTTATTTTCATGACACCTTTTGAGATATAAATGGAATTAGTAGTGTTTGTAAACACCACATTTTTGTGACTCTTGATTGAATAGGGTGGAATCCTTAATTTCGTAGCATTACGAGGATATTTTAGTAATTTTGTTGCATATTTTGAGAAACTCCTTGATTTGGGGTATTTTTTTTAGTTCTAATGAATTACTAAGATATTTCTCACCGAGCGATATTTTGGTAATTTCTCACACAATTGTGTCCTTAGGGGTAGTTTGGTCATTTTACACATTTTTTACCCCCGAGGCCATTATCGTAATTTTGTACATCTTTTTAGTCCTCAAGGGTACTCTTGTTAATTCCTAGGGGCTTCCCAACTCATAAGGGCATTTTGATAATTTTACTAGAGTCCCACCTCTAGTAGGACTTTTTCGCCCATTGGAAGGGGGTTTTACCAGACTCACACCTTTAGTAGGACTCTTTTCCCATTAGAAGGGCATTTTAGTAATTTTTTAAAGTCACACCTCTAGTAGGACTCTTTTGCTTGTTGGAGGGCATTTCAATAATTTTGGTACTATTTTTTCTTTTTAGGGCATTTTGGTAGTTTTGGCACAATCCTGCCATCAGTGGGACTTTTTAGTCACTTGAGGGACATTTTCATAATTTCCAAGTCATTTTACCCCTTTCGGGATAATTTGGTAATTTCAGCCCTTTGGGTAACAAATTGAGTACATTTTCATGCCTTGAGGGGTAATTTAGTCATTTTTCATACCTTGGAGGCAACTTAGAGATTTCCCACCAAATTAGGGGCAATTTGATAATCTTGAGTGATAATAATTCATTTATGCACAATTAGGACTTTTCTTTTCTTAGAGTTTTGTTGAATTTAGTTTTTAGACATTTGTATTTTTGGAGTTTATTTAGAAATGAATTCTCTTTTTCTTAATTCTCATTTGGTCTTGCATATAGACATTGATTCTATAGATTCTTGCATTTTCATAATTCATTTTTAATTCATTTATTTCAGATATTCATTCTATAGAATAATTATTTGATTCTCTTGTTTATTTAATCATGTAATTATCACTCAAGACATGATCATTGCCTTTTATTTTAAAGGTCAATTATAGACCCTTGAATCAAATCTCAACATTTTGCCTTGGTCACCATATTAGAGGTCCAGAAATTGATAGCCTTATGCTGCTGTTATAGTATTAGAGCCTTCTCCATCTCTCTCTTTTTCTCTCTCTCTCTCTCTCTCTCTCAAGAAGTGCTCAAGTCATTTTCCTCACAAAGTCGAAGTCTTGCCCATTTGACAATCCCAAGTCAAGAAGTAAGCTGGAACTCTGCCCAAGCAACGACTCTGAATCAAGTATCCTTAGCCGAAGTGCTGTCCAACATCCTCTACTAAACAAGGTACGCCCTTAACCCTTCTTAGTCTTTTCTATCTGGTTTATATCTATAAAAAAAGGGTAAATCAGAGAATTACGTGACTCTGATTCTATCTTAGAATCGATACGTAGGAAACTCTCAGACCCGAGTCAAATTCTTTTTTCTTTATCTTTTATTTTATTTTCCTTTATGCAAGTTATATTTCTTCATCTTTTTTATTTTTAGTTTAATCAGGTCAGTTACCATTTTTATCACTATTGATAGAAATGGGTGACATAGCCCACAAGCCCTAATCTATTCTCTGCTATCACTCTTGATAGGATAGAATAGCCATCTATCGGTTTCTATCACCATTGATAGAAGTAGATCAAGGGGACAGTTTCAAAAGCCTTTCTGTTATTTCTTTATGTTTCATTTATCTATCATATTTCTTTATATTATGTCTATTAGTGCAATGAATAAGCCTTGTGATTGAACACTTGAGAACACTTGAGGTCGATCCATTCTGACCGGGCGGGGTGGGTGACTAACACCTTCCCATTTCGTACCTTAGCTCACGAATCCAACTTTTCTTTGGTTTTGCAGTTTCAGTGTTTTGTATTTATTTAACCTATGCCAAAGGGTGTAGATTGTAACAAGTACCAAAGTAGTGTAATCTTTCATTTCTTGTCCTTTGCAATGTATTTCCTTTCTTGTGGTTATAATGAGTTTGCTTGTTTAATTGCCCAAAACAAGTCAGTGACTCCTCTCTCCCTATTTTCATTTTCTTATAAGTGTTCCTTCCCACCTTTAGGGAAGGCGACAACTAGGATCCTCAAGTTTTTTTAAGGACTCAAAAAAAAAGATTTTTCGGCAATGGCGCTCACAATTTTAAATGTTACTGATAAGCATGGTTAATTTGGTATTTCATCTCTTACTTCTCAGGCTAGTGTTCGAAGTCTCTTACCTTCATGGATAATGCATTCTTGAAACTCATTCTTAATATATTGTGCATTATTGCTATTATGCACTTAAGTTGCTTAATAAAATGCTATAGTGAAGTAGACATGATTTTCTTGATGTAATTATTGAATGGAATGGTCATACCACGTTTATATAATGCATTTTTGTTATGGATTCTCTTGGATTATGAGATTTGGTGAGGTTTTGGGAAGGTTCGGAATCATGGTGTGGTTGAAAGAAAAGATGGAAATAGGTTATGGTGAGATGATTGGTCTGATTTTGACTACCAGGGGTTTATTGTGTTGGGGATTGAGTCTTTCTTTGGCTTTGACCTGTAAACTCAATGGTGGTTCTAGTTTTTAGTTTGTTAGTAGCCCATAAAGCTCACTAGCTTTTTTAGGGGGCCTTCTTGTTGGTATTAGATATATTTGGAAGTTTGGGAATGGTATTCGTGGCAAAATGGGTTTTGATTGAGATGGTGCTTGTGTAACTTGACATGAGTCATAAAAAGGTAAATTAGTAATTAAGTGTGTTTTTTCTTCTTGAATGTATGTTTATCATTAGTGACAATATAACATGTAGTGCACCATTTCACCGGCACAAGCAAATACTATACACCATTCATGCTTCCCTTTTGTTAGATTCTCCTACGAGGTTATTATTCTAACCCCTACCAAATACAGGGAACTGGCACTATAGGAAAAGACACTATTAGCGACGCGCAAAGGTAACGCTAATAGTAGTAATGTGCATCGCTAATTCTCTTTGGCGACGCACATTTGGGCGTCACTCCATGCGTCGCAAATAGTCGTGTCACAAATACTATTAGCGACGCTCAGATGTTTGTGTGTCGCTAAAGGTAACTATTGGCAACGTGCAACTGGTGTCGCTAATAATCAAGTATGGGCATCACGAATACTATAAATGGACGCAATGGGCGTCGTTAAAAAGACCCTTTAGCGATGCTAATGGTTACTATTAGCGACCAAATAGTGTATTGTTCCAACCTTTAGTGACTGCTAGATGTGCATCGCTAATGGCATTCTTTTGCGACGAATATGAAGCGTCGCTTAAAAATTAATTTCTTTGCTATTAGCGACGCCTCTTTGTGCGTCACTAAATTTTTTTTTTTCCCTGCATCTGATTTTGACCGTATATTATTTGTTTTTATTTTTGTTTTGTTCCTATTCAAAACCTGTATCAAACATCCTGATATACAATAAAATCCAAATATTCTAAAATGAATATATTAAAAGAAAAGTACATTTATAAATATATATTATACTAATTACTTACAATTGTAAAAGTAAAACTTCTCAATAAATACAAAAATAAAAAATAGTATCAGAAAATGTAACTACAGCTATTCATTAAAAGAAAAAAAAAACAAATGAAAATAGTAAGTCCCAATGCAAAACAGAAAGACAGCGGTGCAATAATCCTGATCAATTTGAAATAAAGATCAAATGATATATATTCGAACCATTATTAAATATATATATATATATATATGAACATAGAATGTGAATATATATTTTTTTACATGCATAAATAGTAGAACGGCATAAAGTAGCATAAGTTTCAAACCGGTGATCCGAACCGACTACCGTAAGTTTGTGCAAATCTATTTTATCATTTTTGAAATGTGTGATAAGGTTTCAGGTGGTTAGGCCGATATCCGGCATTTTGGTCTGTCAAAACCCTAAATTAGGCATTTTAGGAGAGAAAAGTTGCATAAGTTTGAAACAGGTGATCCGGACGGAGTGCCGTAAGTTCGTGCAGGTCTGTTGTATAATTTCTGACGTGTGTGATGGGGGTTTTGGGGTAGTTAGGCCGATATCCAGTGTTTTGGTTCGTCAAAATCCCAAAATGGGCCTTTTTGGAGCAGAAACTTTCAAAAGTTTCAAACCGGGCATCCGAACTGAGTGTCGTAAGTTCATGCAGTCTATTGTATAATTTCTAAGGTGTGTGATGGGTTTTTGGGGTAGTTAGGCTGATAGCCAGTGTTTTGGTCCGTCAAAACCCCAAAATGGGTCTTTTTGGAGCAGAAACTTGCAAAAGTTTCAAACCGAGCATCCGAACTGAGTGCCGTAAGTTTGTGCAAGTCTATTTTATCATTTTTGAGGTGTGTGATGGGGTGTCGGGGTTGGTAGGCCGATATCCAGAATTTTGGTCCATCAAAACCCCAAAAAGAGGCATTTTAGAGCAAAAAGTTACACAAGTTTGAAACCAGTGATTCGAACCGAGTGTTGTAAGTTTGTGCAAGTCTATTTTATCATTTGTGAGGTGTGTGATGCGGTTTCAGGGTCGATAGCCCAATATCCGATATTTTGGTCCATCAAAACCCCAAAAAGAGGCATTTTAGAGCAAAAAGTTACACAAGTTTGAAACCGGTGATCCGAATCGAGTGTCGTAATTTTTTGCAAGTCTATTTTATCATTTTTGAGGTGGGTGATTTTGTTTTATATTTGGTAGGCCGATTCAGCATTTCGGTCCATCAAAACCCCAAAATGGGCCTTTTTGGAGCTAAAACTCGCAAAAATTTCAAACCGGGCATCCAAACTGAGTGTCATAAGTTCGTGCAAGTCTATTTTATCATTTTTGAGGTGTGTGATGGGGTGTTGGGGTCGGTAGGCCAATATCCAACATTTTGGTCCTTCAAAACCCCAAAAAGAGGCTTTTTGAAGCTAAAACTTGCAAAAGTTTCAAACCGGGTATCCGAACCGAGTGCCGTAAGTTTGTGCAAGTCTATTTACATTTTCATTGGTTTAGAGAGGAAAAAAAAATACTCAAATACTCATTGCCACTAGTGGTCTAAAAGGCAGGAAAATTTATTATGACGTTGAAACCAAAAAGAGAAACAAGCTAAAACAAGAAACATACTATTTGCAATTATCAAAAACATCAAAGGAGATCAAGAGCATAAGCACTCATGGAAAATGGATGAAACATTTGAATACATTCGAATAGAATAGAACTTACTCTTAATGTGCTTGACATTTTCATGGATATTTACTCCGCGGGATTCCTTCTTTATCTCATACGCTACGTGGGGTTCCCTCTTTATCTCATGTGCTACATGGGGTTCCCTTTTTGTCTCACAAGCTAACTTCAGTGGAAACTCTTTCTCGCAAGCACTTGAATCAAACACACACACACATTAAAATGCATGTCTCCTATATGCTCAAATACTATAAAATCTCCGAGACAGAGGCCATGGTGTTGCACAAAATTATCCCAACCTTCTCGGAAGTAAATAAATCCTTTGTCACATTTACCAATTTTAACATGCCATGGCCCTTTATAACTTGTTAGAATTGCTTCTTCCGATTTTACTTCATCTAGTTGTCCACAGAAAACCGATAGACTGCGCTGTGCAAATTTGAAATTCAGAAAACTATATTAAAGTGATTGAGTCACTATGAAATGTTGCTACATTAAGAAGAGAAAAGACACTTGGACTAACCACATCATGTGTCCCATTCACTAGATAAGTGTAACAAGAATTACTTGATTTAATGATTAAGCATCAATAATCCAAAACATTCACAGAAGCTTTCCATTAGAATTCTCAATTTTTTTCTTCTACTTAAATGATTAAAATCATTAAAATAAAGCTAAAAATTCATGGCACAAACAAATGGTTTATGACTTCATGTTCACTATTTGAAGGCACCACACACACACACAAACACAGATATACATACATATATATATATAGCGAGAGAGAGAGAGAGAGAGAGAGAGGGGACATACAAGTTCTATAAGGAAACCAAGCATCATGACCTTGAAGAAATGCTTGGCAATGGGAAGCTTCCTTTCCATTCGAGAAGAAGACATATTCTCACCTAGTTGGCAAGTATGACAATCAAAATAGAGAAGAGAATTGGAAATCCTTTCATTGTCCAAACAATCCTGATCTTGTCTATAACGAGCTACCATTATAGGGTAATGTTGATGATCAAAATTCAAACAAAAATTCAAACTAGGAATATAGATAAGATCCAGATGGTCAAGCAATTTCTATTCATTTAAAAAGGGTAGGCCAAGGGTTGTTAATGGTTTCAAGGCACCCAAATAACTGATGATTTTTTATTTAATATCCCATCCGTCTAAAGATATCAAACTCGGCCGAGTGATGGGTTGTTCAAGTTTAACTTGCTAAAATAAATGAATTTCAAATTATAATCAAGTTTGGTTTAATCAAGTTTGTTAAAGATATCAAGTTTGTTTTCTTAAATTTGACTTCCTGCCACCAACAAAGTAACTGATGAACTGAGCCCAATAATACCCAACACAAACCCCACCACCTAATACAATTAGCCCTAATCCACCAAACTTCTACAAGCCAACATAATGGCATCGATCACCTAAAATTCCTAAACTTGGAAATGGGATTTTCTCAAACATTAAAGGCATAATCAGTAAGTAATCTTGGTACCATGAAAGGATTATAAAAAAATAATACTATTGTAAGTTTGAATTTTTGTGAGACAGTAACCATTGTATGGTATCGAAATTGAATCTTTATTTATCACAATCACTTTATTTCTAATTTTTAAGTCATTTAATAGTTAAAACATCCTATCAATATGTCATAAAACATAGAAATGACAGCCTCAATATAATCGCAAACAATCTTCATACTATCTGTCACGACCCGAGACCCATCCTATGCGGATCCCGTGTTGTGACGCCCGGTCCGACGCTGCTTGTCGAACCAAGGGTCTCAACTTGCAACACAATCAGTACTACTAACATGCAATAACTAAAATGCGGAAGAAAATAAATACAAGCTGCATGTGATATATATAATTTTTACAAACTGTGGAATACAAAATTTACTTAATACAACTGTTCATCCCCAAGACGTGGATAACATGGGAGAGCTATAAGATTGTCTGTACTAAGTATTACACTGCAACCTCAAAAGTAAATGTCCACCTCCTAGCTATCAAGCTCTATGGTCTGTTCTCGAGATCTGTGCCTGCAAAATGTTGTGTAGTATCTGATGAGCTATGAAAACTCAGTAAGTAGTCCTTTACTCTACCAAGTGTACAAGGGTATAAAGAATGCTAGTCAGTCAATGAATATGTAACTCAATATCAGGTGATAGAAATCAATGATAAGGAAATGAATCTGCTATGCTAACGATGTCATACTGCTACGGTCATGAGCTATATCAGGTATGAATGTAAGCATTGTACTAAAAGCTGGAAAATCTCATGATCATTCAATAATAATATCACATGATTAAACTATGACCATCAACAATAAAAGATAGTGATATCAACTAAATCTGAGATGCTCTGGTACTGGTGGGGCCCAGCTACCCCCTTGGTGCATAAGCACCTGAGCTCAACTATACGTCCCATGCCTCACATAGCAACGTAATAAATGTTCCCCTTGGAACCTGGACCCAAAGGTCATAACTGCATCAGATGGAGATGTGACTGAGCACAAATCTGGCACTAATAATATATCGGGATCATGCTATCTTCCACGAAGAGTATAGTGGAATCATAACTGATTCTAGGCAATCTGACGTAACAATAGTTTTCAAGGCTACGGTTACTAAACTGCTTCGAATAAACTGTCTGGCTCTCACAACCCTAGGTACAAGTGTACATAAAGAAACCTGTGCACAAGTGTATGATTATGATCGAGATATATCAATAACGGGTTCCCACATGATAGGGCAATATCAATGTAGTTAAATAAATACTGGTATGTATGTATAGAGTACAATAGACAATATATATACAAGAACTATGACATGGCTTGGAATGTAACACATGTAGAGATCGGATTTTACTTACCTCTTACTGTCTATGAACTAGAAGGATTTAGACTGCCTTCTCTTTGCCCTTCTGTGTTCCTAAAATTCACAAAACACGTTTCAGTCTATCGCTACTTGAATTATGCTATTCAACAAATTTTATGCCTTTATATCTTAAATTCCTCTTTTACAAAAATAAACTCTACTGATTGAGTCTGGAATATCGAAGAAAATCGGTTTAGGCTTTCGCAAAATTCAATTCGAACATCTGTGCCAAAAAGGGCAAAATGGTCATTTTGTACTTTTACGGGTCTTTTATTTTTTCGGGACCCCGTCTCGTAAAACAGATCTCACCATTAGTCTTAGAATGTCAGAGATAGTTAAAATACACTATTCATATATTTAATTTGGACATCGTTACTATAAATGGTAAAATGGTCATTTGTACTTTCACGGGTTCTCACTTCTTGAGACCTCTTTTCACAAATCGGGCTCTACAATTGAGTCTAGAATGCTCGAAATAATAAAAATTCACTATTCTTTTATTTTCATTAGAGTTTGTTTGACTACTTTTTGACTTAGGGGCAATTTGGTAATTTTTTTTTTATTTTTATTTTAATTAATTAAATTAATATTTTATTCTGGGGGGTCAAATCATAATAACTAAAAGTTTAGGGTCTCATTATAATTTTCATAACTTCTGGGTCCAAATGTAATTTCAGAAAATCCTATCCTAACTAAGGATAGCCAAACAGTGGATACCTACAGAACAGGGATTGGATATCCTTATTGTTGTTTCAGTCTTAATTTCTATTTCTTATCCGTGTCATCCAAACACTCCCAATTCAATTTTAAAAACCTTTTAAACTTAAGTAATACTGCGTCGTTTTGACATACCCGTTTCTATTCCAGTCAGGGTCTTGACCCGGATCCGACCCGTGGCCCATCTGACCCAAGACAACAGTGTTGTCTTCTTCGATGATACGCCAGTAGGGTTCACTAGGGTTCCATCGCCTTCTCCGGCGACGACCAATATTTTTCGATGGGTTTTTTGACCTAGCTCAATGCAGTGCCTTTCAGATTTTCATAGAGATTTCAAATCTACTCTTGGTTTTCCACTTGGATCTTCCTAACCCCACAAATGGTGAGATTTATAACTCCGGCCAACTGTTCTCTCTAAATTTTGTGCTTGTTTCTGGACTATTTTTTCTCATTTTTCTTCCTAAAGATTTTCTGCACTACTTAGGGTCATATTTAAGCCATTTAAACAAAATTTCATGCATAAAATATCAATGGATTCCGAGATACCCAAAAACCTGCAACTGGGGTTTACTCACTAGTTTTTGAACCATTTTAAGTGGTTCTTCTTGCTACTGAATCTACGTTTCATGCTCAACAAGACTTAAAAGCTCAAACTAATTATCATGCTCTTTGAAATTAAAAACAGAAACCAACATGGCTCACCTATTTTTGGGTTTCCAGGTGCAGCCTCTCTCTTCTTCCTTCTGTTTCAACTTTTGTATTCTCCCAATGCCTCTCTGTTTCTGACTTAGCTTTTAAATGAGTCTCTCCTCTCTTTCTTTTTTGATTTTCTCCACTAATGCATATGTATATACAATATATATACACACACACACACTCCACCGCCTCATCTCTCTCTTTTCTCTCGGTTTCTTCCCCTTCTAAAGCCCCTTTCTTTGACCTAAATCCGGATCTCCTTTATCAAATTCAGCTTTGCATTCATGATTTGAGATATTTGTATATAGACATATATATATATATATATCACACATACCAACACACACTCAATTACACAAATTGTCACACACACACACACACACACAGTGCATGCACTTTGCAGCTTCCTCTTTTTTCTTATATAGGTATATTTTAATACATGCATACATGTTGTATAATATACTATGTATATATATATATATATACACACCTACATAAGTACATATTTTATACATGTATATATACTATTATATATACGTATATACTAGTTTTTAACTATGTATACATACATTGATATCGAATGGGCTATGTATATCTGCATGCGCATGCATGCATGGGTTCGCGTACATGCACGCACTACGAGACATAGTTATAGGTTGCTCGGGCATTGCCCGACACTGACTATATATCTAAGACTGTTCACATTCTAAAATCGTACAGTGCATTTGGTATAATGATATAGAGCTTAAACAGCTCGGTTTACAATTGATAATATGCTACCCGACCTGATTTACCTCGGTATACATGCTAACCCGGGTCAGGGTATTACACTATCAATATGTCACAAAACATGGAAATGACAAAACAAAAGGGATTTGAGGGGAGAAAAAATTAGGTTTAATATGAAAATTCAAATCCAAACATATTGAGTGAGAAAAAATCTAAGTTTTTACCCACTGAATCTACATGTCATGAACAAAATCAAATCAAGCATCAAGAATCAGATTAGAGACAAGAAAACCAACCTTGTTTTCAATCAAGAATCAGATAAAATCAATCTACTTTGACTTCGATCAATTCTTCATGACAACTCGCACCATAGGATCAGATCAAACAGCTCTTCAACAATCAATCTACTTCGACAGAATACTGATTGAGCGAAGAGAGCGAGAGAACGAGAGAGAGAGAATAACCAACCCAATTAAATAAAACTATCACTGAACGAAAGAGAGAGAGAGAGAGAGAGAGAGAGAGAGAGAATAGCCGCCTACTATCTGATCGAGAAGGAGGAAGAATAAGGGAGCGAAAAAGAGAAGAAGAAACCAGGGGTAGTATAAATGGAGTGTTTTTTTGTGATGTACAGTGCGCGTCGCTAAAAAGTACTTGGGCATCACAAAAACATCTTCACAACGATGTCGTTCCACTAATACAAATATTCACAATGCTCACATGTGCGTCGCTAAATATTACCGACGTACTGTGGATCGCTAATAAATTATTTTCCATCTCTAATAGCTTCGCGCCCTTTTTTTTTGCCCAGGAAAACCTTTTTACCTTGTTTTAACGATGCACGCCATGGGCGTCACTAATAGGGCCTTTTGGCAACGTATTATGCGCGTTGCAAATAATGTGCATTGCAAAAAAGCTATTTTTTTGTAGTGTGGCAAGGAGCCACCACCTTGAAGATATATAGCATGAATTGAAGTTTTTGGACCTTCTTTAGTGGACCATGACTTGAAGAATCTTTATTCTCAATGTTGATGATGCATAACTTTCTTTTGTGTTTTGAAAACCATCTTGAGGTAATTAAGTGTTGGTTTATGTTTAGAGATATTTAGAATATGTATACATATAATAGAAAGACTTGTAATTGAATCTAAGCATGTATTATGCCTATGAATTTTGTTGAATGTTTTCTCTCATTTTGGGGTTTTCATGTTTTATCTATGTTAAGCTATGGAAAAATGATGTTTTTATATGACTCAATGTGCACAAATGAAGTGTTTATATTCTAAAAATAATTTAACTATGGTGTATTAAGGTTTGCTAAGGAATAGACCCAACTAGTGGTTGAAAAAAATCACAAAACAGCAGCTTGATATTTTCCCATTGACTCTTTTAAGTCGATTTAAAAGTTCCTTAAGTCAACTAAAATCTTGACTGAAATCCTTAATAGTGAAATGCCTTTCAAAATCCGGTCTATATGGTTTATTGATGAAGTGTTTAAGTCAACTAAACACCAAGTTCATTCGATTGATAATCTATAATAGATTGACTAAAATGGATAGTAGTTCAACCTGCTGAATTGAAAGTTGAACTCAGTCAACTAAATTCAATAAACTACTAATACGGCTCTACGCTCTACACTTTGCTCTTCAAAAACACTACCACTAACATACCTTATTTAGATTGAATGTCTTTTAAATAAATGTCATCATTTAATTAAGACATTATAATGTAATACCTAAGACATTACAATGTAAATAAGGAAGTACCTTCTATTAAAATCAAATAAAAATAATCTCAAGGGCTAATTCCTAAAGGACAAAATTTCAACTCCCTCATCCAAGAAAACAATTCTCAATTTTCTAAAATCGCATTGTTGCCTATAAATATACCCAAGAGGGGGGTTGATTTGGATATTTGGAAAATATTAACTACTTTTACAAACTTTAAATATTAATGCAAACAAAGCACATAGTAAGTAAAGAGTAGAAGAAAGAGAACAAACACAGAGATTTTACGAGGTTCAAAAAACTTCCTACATTCTCAACTCAAGTCCACAATATGAACTCCTTCGCTGGTGGAGATCAAACCTTTACAAAGAAGAGTTCCCTGCTCTTTTTCTAACAAAATCCTTTTTTACATTACAAGGGTAATATCTACCCACAAGCCTCACCGCAATGAGAAGATACAAGTTGATACCAATAGATACTCTCTTATAAAGCTAGTTGGTGCAATAAATGTTCACTCGCTAATGATTGATCAAGATAAGCTCTAAGTATTTAAGATGAGTAAAACTTTTAGATCAACGTTTTTACAATAAAGGATGTCTAAAGTCAAGTAGTAGGATTGGAAGTTAATGTGCATAACTCATTTGCAATAAATGATGTAGAGAACCTCTATTTATAGGCATTTAAGAAATATAGTTGTTGGATTAAAAAAAAAAAAAACTAATCGTTGTCTCTTTCAAATCTGTTCAAATTTTGAAGTTAAGATTGTCAAATTGACAAAATCAACCAACTAGTTTCATCAATTAATCAACTAGTTCAGAAAAAAGTTGACTAATGAACTCAACTATTTTGTCTAAAGGCTTGAGATTCATTTTATCAAGAATAACTAGTTGATTGGTCTTGAGAATTAGTCGACTATGGTCAGCTCGTTTGGATAGCAGTAAAAATAAGCATGAAAGTCGGTCCACTAGTCTTAATAACTAGTCGACTCGTTTTTGGTAGTTTAAGTAATTTTTTTTCTATTTTGACAAATGTTCTCTTTTTTAAATGACTTGATTTTTCAAACATAAGATGTGTTAATGTAGTGATTTGAAAAATTATTTTGTGATTAGTTTTAGTTGATCACTTAAATATTAATTCACTAGAAAACCCAAAATAAGAAAAATTATAGTCTTTACTTTACTTCGCTTGAATTCTTGGGCTTGAACATGTCCACATGCTTGAATTTGACTTTAAAGCTTGTGATTGAGTAGATTTCTTCTTTTGATGGACTTTGTCATCTCTTGATCAACCTTTTTCTTTGACCTAATTGACCTATTTGCATTGTAACTAGATAAAACATTAGTTCTCATAGTCAATGCCTTGCAATCATCAAAACCTTTAGGGCTAACAATTTCTCCCTTTTTGATGATGACAAACCATTGATGCTTTAATGAAAAAAAAAATCAAAAAATGATAGGTAGATTAAATAGACATGTCAAGCCCCCCTATCAATATGCATATTTCATAATAGCAAAATTTATACCATAAATTGATCTTCAAATAAATTGTAGGCATTATGAGTTTTTCTCTCCATATCAAGATGTATTCATTTCATATTAGAGATTGTTATCTTTAAGTCCTTAATGACTCAAATAAATTTCCATAATTATGATAGATGAATCCTTTTATTTGAGTAAATGTTCATTTGAGCATGTATATTTATGAAATAACACATAGTAAACATAAAGAGTCATTAATGTATAACGAAAGATATAATTTCATTAATTTGAATTGATCTAATACAAAATCCAGAAAAGTACATAGAATTTGTAAGCGATCAATTCACATGAAGTTCAATATATTTCATTACAAACAAAGTTTTTTAGATTCTATGTTTTTCTTAGATCAACATCTATAAAAAAAAAAATGCTATTTATTCTTTGTTTCCTTTGATTTGTCTCTTTTCTTATGCCTTCTTCTTTTAGCTTTTGTAACTAATTCTTTCTTCCCCTTTTTCCATTAGCAAAAAAAAATTATTGATAAGGTGGAAATGGAGGCCTACTATGAGTACTGAGGATGCGTTGGAGTGTTTCTTTCACATCAATGACCTTGACTCTTGTTTCTCTTGTTTTCGGTCTTTATGCTTGTAGAGTGATTCAACATGGATTTTGAGAATGTGCACGTCACTCTCAATAGTGTCAATTCTTTCACCTATGTCGTTGAGCTTGGTTATTAGATTATACTTAATAGAGTTGATCCTTAAGTATATTCTAGACTCCATTTCTAATATTTTGGAAATGTTCAGCCGAGAGGAGTTAAAAGCAAGAGCATTAGTAGAGGAGGAATGAGGGGTTGATGTTTATGTTTGAAGGTGAGAAGGTGAGTGAGTTGGTTGAGGGTGTCCAGAATTTTTTTGTGTGGGTTTATTAGTTATTAGGGCTTTGGGAACCTACCCTTGATCGGTTTCTTTGTACCCCATGGACTTAAAAGTCCTTTTGGAAGAAAAGTCAATGTGAATGAGTGTGTAGATGTCTGTTTCACCACTAGTGTCATCATAAAATGTTTGAACGTGGTGGTAAGAATGTTTTTGTATGAAAGAATGCCTCTCTTTTTCTTAAGGTAATCATGCATATGATGGAGGATCAGATGGGGGAGGTTGATCTTTTGGTAAATTAAGACACACTAAATGTAATGACTTGAAATTTTTTTTTTGGAATAAATAAATTTTTATTTTTATTATTATTATTATTATTATTGTTATTAAAATATGTTGTGTGTGTGATATGTGTGAGTGTATGTAGTGAAATGGATATATGTATATATGTGCATATATATATATATATACTTTATACAATTTAATATGTGTGTATATATATATATCAGATTGTGTGCACGTGGGTGTGTACATGTGAGCTGTGTGTGTGCAACGGTTGTGTTGGTGTGTGTGAGGGTGTAATATAATATATACATATACATGATACAAGAACACAAGCAACATTAAATGCAAGTCAGTATGTGAACAGTGTGCAGCTGATGGTGTGTGTAAGTGGAGGTGCAGTGTGTACAGTGTAGATTATGTGTGTATGTGGAGAAATTCAGAACTGAAAAGAAAAGAGAGAGGGAGATTTATGATGATATGTGAGGAAATGTATACGGTGGAGGGTTGTGAGGAATGAGAGGAGGTTAAGAGAGAAGGTAGTTCCTGAGAGGTGAGTTCGGGTAGAGAGAGAAAGGGGTTTGTGAAGTGAAGAGAGAAGAAGAAGAAGGATGAAGGAGATGTATGCATGGCCGTGATTGTCTAAGGGACCCTAAAGGATTAGTATCCAAACCACCAAGGGGAGACGCCACTGTTTGAAGGTATGACACACAAAACTCATATTTTCTCTCTCTAAGAATTTTTTCGTGAGCAAGCTATTTTGGACCCGATTGTTGCATGCATGGCATCTAGGGGTTGCCATCTTAAGTAGGAATAAAACCTTGGACCCTAGAACAGCTCTGAACCTGAGAACCCACAAACCGCCATTGTTGGAAACTTGAAAAAGAAAACTGGTTAGGCATCAATGGAAACCAAATTAGTTTTTAATGCTTGGAACATAAACTAGATGCTATAGGGTTTACAATGCAACAAGAACGAAGCAAAATGATCCAAAAATGGCCAAGTTAGAATCAAAATACAGTCGCCGAAAATGATGATACAGGTCGAAAAAACCGAGCCATTTAAGGTTGAAAAATTACCCTAGGTGATTTGTTAAAATCCCAGGATTTGTTTGATGTGAAAATCTCTAAAAACCAACGTTAAAAACCATGAGAAACAGTGGTTTTTTTTTTTATTTTTCGACAACCGGCACCGGCGATACTGCCGGAGAAGACGATCGAAAGGTCGTGGGAACGAAGGGGCGACTGTGGGCTTGAGTTGAGCCACTGAGGGTTGGGCCTGTCCTGTTTTCGGGCCTGGTTTGTTTTAAAAGGGTTTGGGGCCTATTTGTTTTTAAAAGGGGTTTTGGGCCTGGGTTGCTTAAGTGGTTTAAGGCCCAGTAGTTTAATTGAAAAGGAAAAGAAAGAAAAGAAAAAAAGGATTGGAGGGGATTCGAACCAGGAACGGCGCATGAGGAGTGAGGCGTGTGAGCCAATTGGGACGGGACAATCCCTTGCCCAATTTGGCTTGGAATATATATATATATATATATATGTATTATACCTAATCTAATTTAATTAATTAAATTAAATACCCCCAAATGGCTCGGAGCCCAAATTAGAAAAGCCATATATGTATTCTGACTATCTTGGACCTCTTAAGACCAATGGTGAGATCCGTGACACAAGACGAGGTCCCAAAAAATAAAAGACCCTTAGGAACCTTAAAAATTATCAAAAATACCCCTGAGTTAAAAGCAGTTAAACGAATCCTGATTAAAGTGAACAAATAGTGAATTTTTATTATTTTGAAAATTTCAGACTCAATCGTGGGGTCTGATTTGCAAAAAGAGGTCTCGGAATGTAAGGACCCGCAAAAAGTACAAAATGACTATTTTGCCCTTTTTAGCTCGGATGTCCAAATTAAATTCCGCGAAAGCCTAAAATTATTTTCTTCGGCGTTCTAGACTCAACAGTAGAGTTTAATTTGGACAAAATAGAAACTCATAAAATTTGATGAATAGCATAATTCAAGTAGCAATTGAACTGAGTTGTATTTCATAATTTTAGGAACACTGAAAGGTAAGGAGAAAGTGGTCTGACCTTCTGCATTTTCCCTGTAGTTTAGCTACACCGCTGAGTACGATTTCTTAGGGTTGAAACAACTCATCATGTACGATATATTGTGCTAAGTAAGAAATAGAATTAAGTTTAGGAATAACTGTCATGTTGACTTGATGATTCCCATGTGTGTTTAATTACTCATGTGCTTATGTGTTCCTTGTTATCTTTTGAAAGTTTGGTAATGAATGTGGGTCATGACTATGTGTATATCACAGGTGTTAGCATAATGTATGGATCATGTTCTTTGAGAACTGCTGAGATTATAAAATATGTGATTTAAGGCATGTCTCATGTGTGGATAAGATGCTCTATTGAGATTACATTATGGCATGATAGAATCAGAGCATATTGACATAGTGTGATTCCTTAGAAACATGGCGTGAGTTGAGTACTTGGTGTTGTGCATACTTGGTTACTCAGGCCGTCGGGGAAGGTCCCTAAAGTGAGTCATACATGGTTACTCAGACCGTCAGGGAAGGTCCGTAAAGTGAGTCATACATGGTTACTCAGGCCGTCAAGGAAGATCCGTAAAGTGAAACATACATGGGTACTCGTGCCGTCGGAGAAGGTCCGTAAAGTGAGTCATGGGTGTGACATGGAGTTTACATGGGTACGTCATGCATACTGTTCATAAACTGTATTAATGATATTGAATGCCATGTAGATATAAATGTACACTTACACATGCCATGCCTTAATTTTATTTCTTGCGTTAGCATTATATTGTACCAGCAATTGAGCTGACCCATTCGTGGGATACCATTTCAGATGACACTCCGGCTACGCGAGACTTAGAAATGCTTTAACTGAAGGAGAGAACTGAGAATTATATTTGGCTTGCGGGGCATATTTTGATGTTGTATAAGGGCATAAGCTCTAGACTATTTCATGTTATTTGTATGTGGTGAGGTAACGGGCAAGACCTTATGAATTGTATCGGAACAGGAATGGGTTAGTATATGGAATGCATGTAGTTGTCCTTGATTAGTCCTTTATTTCTTTATTATTTTATTTTCCTTTCATCTCGTTACTCGCGCCTCGGGTTAGCTGGAAATTCGGGGTGTGACACTAAATAAAGAAGATATCCATGTATATGGCAAAGTCACATCCACTAGGACATGGAAAAATGTTGTAGCTAATGACGTGATGATATAGGATGGGTTTTCGAATGTGAGTTGGGAGACTTTGGGTTTGAATGGTGCAGTGATAGGAGGGGTTGCCGCAATTTTATTGCATCACCTTGAATGGGTTCAAGCCATCTCTTATTACCCATGAATTTGTCTTGAATTCATGAAAATCACCTCTAGTTATTTCTAGAATAGGAGGCAATAGATTCACAAGTGAGGGGTATTAGGGTATTTTGGATCCATGAGGATATTTTGAGACCCCTAGATATTTCAAAATGTGCATAGAAGATTTTAACTAAGTGTATATATTGAGTATTTAATGTGGAGAGAAAATTTTTACAACCTAGTTATTCGAAGTGGGATCCTATGAAAAATGGATTGAGTTTTTAGAAATAGAAAGTCGAATGTCTTTCCGTATTCAATTGTCCTATGGTTGATATCATCTTCCTACTTTTTTACAATTTCGAGATTGAGGAATTGTTGTATTTCATGGCATGATCTGGTTCGTTATTCGAGTTTGGGATCCACTTGTGGACGTTTTCCACATGATGTCGATGAGGGATTCGTAGTTTTGGGAGCCATTGCTGGAGTGAAGTCAAGTTTTGGCCAGTTTAGGATGAAAGGGAACATGAATAGATTTCAAAGGTGCGTTTTCAAAATGTTTGAAATGAGGGTATTATTTATAGATAAAAATAAATTAGTCAACTAGTTTTAACCATCAGTTGACTCGTTGTGCCTTAGATTGGATCAGTTGAAAGGTAGGTCAATTGGTTCATCCAGTAACCATAATTTTCACCAATTTTTCTCATTTAGCCAACTGGTTTTCCTAATTAGTTGACTGGTTCTCCCAGTGTATTTTTCATCCATGACTTTAAGTCGAATGATTTTCCCAATCAGTTAACCGGTTCTTCCAGGTAACCAATTTGTGACTATTAAAATATGATCTTTTTCACTTCAGTAGTCAAATTAGTCAATTGGTTCACAGTCTCAATCAACTAATATGAGTATTTCTTTTATTCAAATCACTTAATTACTCAAATCTTTTGGATTAAAAATTTTGAGTTCTCTTCTAATAAAATAAAATCTTTCTTCTTGAAGTGGTTTGCTGAATATATTCGAACAAAATCTTTCTTCTTGGAGTGATTTGGTGAATATATCTATTAATTGATTGTTTGTATCAATAAACTTAAGGATTACATCACATTTTTATACATGATCTCGATGTGCTTAGTCCTAGAGTGTTGAATAGGGTTTTTAGCTATGTTTAGAGTATTATTACTATCACATTTAATTGGAATGTGATCATAGTTAAGCTTGAAATTCCTAAGTTGTTGCTTCATATATAGATTTTGAGCACACAACTTCCAAACTATGATATATTCATCTTCAGTTGTGGATAAAGTTATAGAGTTTTTCTTTTTGCTAAACCATAATACAAGAGATTGTCCTAATAAATGATAAGTATCACTTGTGATTTTCCTATCATCTTTGCATCTAGCAAAATCGACATTTGAATAACTTAATAGGTCAAAGGATGTATTCCTATGATAAAATAAACCCAAATTTGTTGTTCCAATTAAATACCTAAAGATTCTTTTTCTTAGACTTTAGGTGTGACTCTTTTAAACACGATTAAGATCTTACACACAAGCATACATTAAACATAATATCAAGTCTACTAGTAGTGGGATACAATATACTTTCAATCATACATCTATATATTTTTTTTTAACATTATTTTAAAATAGGCAAGTGTCAAAGGAACATATCAAGACCTTGTTATGATCTTAACCCGAGTACCATTACATAACGGGGACCCTAACTAGAAGGTAAATAAATAAATTATCCTTGTCAAGTTTATTAAAAACAAGACATTTTTTTTAATTATTTTTATTTGGTTAACATGTACTAGTTCAAGTCCTATAACAGAATTAATTAAAATAGTATATCATTAGGTTCACCTGTTCAATAACTATCCATCCATTAATAAGATACAGTATAATACAACATTCAAAGTTGACTCTTACTACAACTGTCTATCAAAATTGTTCAAATACAAGTATAAATGTACATTAATCTCCAAATAATATACGAGCAGCTTTACAACTAAGTTAGTGGTTTCTTTAGAGCTGAACTCAGAACTATCATCTATATGTCATGTACCTGCCATTCTCATGAATAGTAAGGTTGAGCCATAATGTTCAACAACACATAAGCACACAACTTGTAAAAATTAATGCAAGCCCTATGTGGGCAAACCCTAATGTCTAACGTGCAACACATGCATACAACAAGCATCACATAAAAACCCATATATATATATATATATATATACATAAATTAATTGACTTATATACAATTCAGTGTTCTATAACAATAGTAAAATGAACAATATAGAATATATCCAAATGTGCAATGGAAATATATATACCTGCCTCGTAACGCACTTCAAATTCTTGTTTAAAGCCAGCATCAACAGAAAAATATGCAACATTTGTAACCCATAATACTATCCACATAATCCATAAGTACATTATCCAAAAATACATTCTATGCAATGTGACTATGCTCTTTGTATGTGTTTTTCGTAAATGTAATATGACATGCTCAATGCTTTAACACTGTCACTTTAACTAAAATAACCAGATTTCAACGAGTTCAGGTGATTTACATATTACTAGCCTAACAAAAACAAACGGCCGCTCACGCGAGTTTATGGCTCGCAGCCAAAGAGAGACACAATCTTGATCAAAAGATGCCCAAGTATTAGAAGGTACTGCTCTTTGTTTCAACAACCAAACCGAAAGCACAATGCATACTATGCTTATTTCCATTGATAATCTCTACACCTTAACCCTTTTACCTATAGAATATTGGAATATGTGTCCTCACCTGAATAAGGACATATCGGCTCATGAGACCTCACCATGCAACAGGTGTCAATTGGAGTATAGGTCTCATAGGAAAGCAATTACACAACCTTAGTGCACCTAAGCTATCACATATGTCTATATTCATCATCTGATACCATCTCCTTACCCCTAACATCTATGTTATGTGTGATGCAATGCATAATGCATAATGTTTGTATGCATAAAACTCAAATGTATGATCAAAATATTCTTTCACAAAATCCCACAAGATATATCATAGAAAATCAAGATCCATTAACATCATGTCATCTACCAGAATCCAAGTGTGATCGCATATACTCACATCACATCCACAACACGTATATAACTAGTAATAGGCATAATAGAATATGTACAATAGTCAAACTATGAAAATCCAATAGTAAGCATGTAATGCAACCAATCAATGCATAATATGAGTACATAATTGTAATGAAATACTACTTATGTTCTTCATGTTATGTAGTTGGATATCTTATGAGTACATAATTTAACTGTTGTGCCCTCCCTGACCCTTAATACTTAAGGTTCATATCAGTTTTATAAGTTCTCTAAGGTTAATCGTACCTTAACCTCTGCATAGAATATCCATTTACCTAAGCAAATGTTAAAAATAAGTTCTTTTACCTCAAAAATCCTAATGAAGTCCTATCCTAAAGACTTTATATCATTTAGATGTCTTTTAAACTCCTAAATGTATTCTCATAATTTTATCGACATTGATTTTGTGTTTATCGAGGCACCGTCTCACCAAACATACCTTGAAAACAAATCCAAAAGGTCCAAAAGTCTTAAAGTAACACTCATTGTAATTTATACAAGTGTTAGCCATCCCATTGAAGAGGAGAGAGAGGGATAAAAGATGACATTTTTGTTCATAGGCCTTTTCACGTAATTCCATATCAAAACTTTACACAATGTTAAATTACTTCATATAATCGTATCTATAAGTTTCTTACAACAAAGAGTTGTTGGCCTTGGGTTTCTTGGGTTATTAGCAAATTTGGGCCCAACTCGAACTGGTATTGGACCTAAGAATTTTTTACTTGGCCCGTCTCGGGAATTTAAAATCTTTAGTCCAAGCCCAAATAAATTTGGGTTGGGTTCAAGCTGGCCTGTCCTACTTAAGTTTCATATTAGTCTTATAAGTTCTCTAAGGACCCTAACCTTTGCATAGAACATCTGTTTACCTATCCAAATGTTACCTCTAATGAAGTCTTATCCTGAAAACTTTATACCATTTAAATGTCTTTTGAACTCCAAAATGTATTTTCAGTAATTTTACTGACATTGGTTTCATGATTATCGAGGTATCGTCTCACCAAACAAATCTTAAAAACAAATCCAAAACATTCCAAAAGTCTTATAGGAGTACTCCTTGCAATTATTTTAAGATGCAAGTTTTTAATGATTTTAAGGTAAAGGAATAAGTTTTTTTTTTTTATTTTAAATTTGAGCTATATTCATTAATCTGATATGGGAATAACTGATCTTTCATTATAGAAAATATTATCCTTAGGTCATTTATCAGAAGAAGACGAATTTGTTGATAGCCTCTCCCTATGTGTAACACCTAGATCCTGGATGGATTAGACATCGAACTACAAGATAAGCAGGTGATTGAGACTAATCATCCTAGCCAAATGAATAAAGTACAACCCATTTCTTTATTAGTTTAATTTCTTCAAATTATTTTCCCTTAAGTTGATTCAGTTCGTTGACATGCCCATACTTGTTCAAGTCTCGTAACGGGATTTAATGAAATAGATTATAATAAAGTGAAATTGAAACTAAAAATAGTCATCAACAGCGTATAACAAGGTGAAGTTCAGAGCTGACTCTAACGGTCAATATACAACATATTCGTTATGTCAAAGAGGGTACTGGCACCCTTTATAATTATACAATGAATAAATACAACTATCTGAAACCAGTGCTACTTAAGTCTCTGGCCATCTCGTGCTGCTCCAACAACTGTCCTCTACAAATCCAGTACCTACCATTCCCATGAACAATAGGGGTGAGCCATGACGTTCAGTATGATTTTTCAAAACACACAAGCAAGCAGGATTCAAAAACTAATGCAAAGTCCGATCAGGACAATCCCTAATGTATAATATGCAATCCCAAGCACATACTAATATTATTAACAAGATCACATATATAAACATGACAATCAAGAGAATAAGACACCACTCCGTGTGGTACAATAGCAGTAATAAGATGCATAGTATACATCGAACATAAAGTATATCAACATATATAAACCTTACGAAGCACCTCTATTTTTTGTTCAAATCAGTCAAAACAATGATACCCTAATACGAATCGATGACACAACCAGTCAATAACGTATAATCATTTCAGCATTATATAGACAACAAATATAATCCACAACATAACAAGTCCGAGCAATATCTACTATACTTACCAATCCAGTCCATGCAATGTCATGATGCTCAATGCAGAAAGGTAAACGTGTATAATTTAAACTAAGATCCAAATCCCAACTTCGACTTTCATAATTCATAATTCAATCACCTAATGGCCCCGAAAAAGTCTGATGTTTCTCGGGCTACTAACCCGATGGTAATGCACCACTGCCCATGCGAGATTACGGTTCGTAACTGAAGGGAGACACAATCTCCATCACAAAATAATCTCAATCTCTAATCATGATCTCATCATACACTATTCATCTGTCCCATCAATCCATCCACACCACTCAAGTGTGCTCAATCAATAACATAGAGGTCCGTGATATAATCCACATCAACTGTCATACAATGCAATACGTGACATCTGAATGTACAAGGTTACACAATCATAGCGTATTTTAATGATAATAAGCACCAAAGTAATAATGAAAATCTCATCATAACATCCCACTAGATTCAAGCTTCAAAATAGTAATGACAATCACATCATGAAAATCGATGACAAGTATGCAATACCAACAAATCATAATGTAATTCTAGTCCCAATCATCACTCGACTATAAGGAAACACTACTTGTGTCCTATCACAACATATAATAGAACCTCACACACTCCAGATTCAACTCTTGAAACCATCCCGACCCTTAACATTAAGGTTTCATAGTGTTGCTTTAAGTACTTTTAGGTTAATTATTCATTAACTTATACACCGAGTGTCCGTCGTCCCAAATGGATATAAAAATTGTGTTCTCCGAACCTCAAAATCCCTAAAGAGGTCTCATCGTAAAGTTTCTCACTCATTTGAATGCCTTTTTAACTCATGGGGGTATTTTCATAATTCTACCAATAAGTTTCACGTCTACCGAGACCCTTTATCCCAAAATCGACCTTGAAATCTGATCCAGAAGATCTAAAAACCCTAAGGACGCTCTCCTTGCATTTTATTAATTTTTTAGATATATGTTCCATGCCTAGAGACATAATGGTAATCTCACATGTTCATGTGAGACCGACCCCGTGTTCTCGGTTCGTTAATCTGATATCATATTTAAATTCCTAACATCCAAAAATATTGAAAATGCCCCTTTCGAATCTTAATTCGACTTTCAATTGCTTAATATAAGTCTAAGGGTATAATTGTCATTTTGTTCACTTTGTATAGGACCATCACCGGGTCCTTATTTGTTTAATTTATTCATATATTTGAATCCCTGAACATCCAAAAACTTTAGAATAGCCCATTCTAAATTTTAATTAGTCTTTAAGTTGCTTAAACTATCATTAGGGTATTTTTATAATTTTTCACATTCATATGGGACCACCCCAGGTCCCCGAATGTCTAAACTGACTCTACCATCGAGTCTGGAATGCCCACAAATCTTTAAAATGCCTCTTCTCATCATTTTAATTGGCTTTATTTTTAATTTTATAAACATGTGGGATTTTTCATAATTTCCTTAAAATTTGTCCATTGTTTTGTAATTATTAAATTCAAGTAGCCCCTTTTCAATTTCCTTTAATTCCATTTCTAATCCTTGCTACCAAACAAGTCAATTTTAATCTCAAGTTCAGGATTTCTAGAATAAGGTTGTCCCTATTCCAATTCCCTAAGCCCCAAACAGCAAATCACACAAGCCTACGCCCAAACACCCCGATTCATGAACTAGCAGCCAAACAACCCTTCAGACCGAACCAACCATGGGCCAAACCTGAACCCGAGACCCAAGACCCGACTCGGTTTGATCGTTGATTGGCCAATGGTCAACCGTTGACCCGTTGACCGCCACCGATGAACTTTCTGGTCACCTTCTTTAGCGAGTTCGCTAGAAACCTAATTTTTTCAATTTTGTTTCCCATCTTTTTGTTCACATTTTTTCTTCTTTTTTTCTTCCTAAATCATCCTAAATTGTTTCTAACATGCTTGAGGTCAGTTTTCATGAATCAAAGGCAACCAAATCATAAGTTTTCCGATCATGCCCGATTTTCGACGAGGCATGTGTCTTGATTTTTCCCAATTTCTAGTCGTTGTTATTGGTTCATTTTACCATTATTTATTTTCTGGAAGCCCTGGGTGTCATGCCCTGAATTGTCAAAACCTGGGGAGTGAATGAAAATGAACTAAAAAGAACTAATAAAAAAGAATTAAATAGATTTAGTTGAATTACATATTAGTTTCCCCATGTTTCCCAAAATTAAGAACAAAAAATGCTAACTAGATTCACCCAAGATGAATTCCAAATACTAGTCAAATACCTCCCCAACCGATGGTCAAAATATAGAGCCTACACATTACACAATGTTTATAAAAAAAAATTTAAATCATGTGTCCGTGGTTCCATTTTGTTCGACAACACCCCACGGTCCCTAAGTATTCAAACCTAAGCTCTAATACCAAGTTGTCAGAGCTTAGGCATTTAAGAGATGTCACGTTCAGCCAAGTTCTTACTCATTGTACAATGTTTGTGTTCAAATCATGCATCGTGGTCCTATTATGTTCAACAACACCCCACGGCCCCTAAGTATTCAAACATATGCTCTAATACCATGTTATCAGAGCTTACACATTACACAATGTTTACAAAAAAAAAAAAATTCAAATCATGCGTCGTGGTCCTAATGTGTTCAACAACACCCCACGGTCCCTAAGTATTCAAACCTAAGCTCTGATACTAAGTTATCAGAGCCTAGGCATTTAAGGGAGGTCATGCTTGGGCATGACTTAGACTATTTTTGACCATTAATTAGGAAGAGGTATTTGATTAGTATTTGGAAATCATCTTGGCTGAGTCTAGTTAGCATTTTTCATTCTTAATATTAGAAAACATGGGAAAACTAATATGTAATCAACTAAATCTATTTAATTCTTTTTTATTAATTCTTTTTAGTTCATTTTCATTCACTCCCTAGGCATTGGAAATTCGAGGGTGCGACACTGGGACTCTTTCACTAAGACATTAAAATGGTTCTTTCCATGTAGAGACCTGAATCTGGGTCTCCTTTGTAAAACACACACTCGCGCACACACAATCACATATATATGCACAGCCACACACATTTAATCATCCAAAACCTCAATATCGTGTCCAACTTAAACAACTAGACTAAATCGAAAGTCTACAAACCCCTACCTGTCTTCCATGTTGTGATTTTTAGAGAGAAAGTAAAGAGAGAAAGCTCCATCTAAGCTCTAATGGCTGCCACCTTGGTTTCCCTACCTTTTTTCCCTTTCTGCTTCTTTCTTCTTTCCTCTTCTTCCTTTCTCTTTTCTTCTTCCTTTCTTTTTCTCTTTTTCCTCTTCTTCTCCATTTTGTTTTGGTTTCTCATTGTGCGTACGATACACACACACACACACACTCACACACATGACTGTATACACACCAACACTATTCTGTGCACACATTGCACCCACTACCTTCCTCTCTCATAGCTGTTTCATAATCTTTACACATATCACACTTTCATGCGCACACACACTTTCGGAATGTGTGAGCAAAAGAGGGAAGGAGAATTGAAATAGAGGAGGGAGAAAAGGAAATGTTTTGAATTGAGGGAGGAAAGGGAAAGGGGAAAAGTGGTTGTCCCTTTGAAGTCTCATCAAGTAAAATTGTGTCATTTTTGTCTCCCTTCCATGCACCCTCACACACACAATCACTTTTTTTACACCACAATAATGTTGACACATATCATGTTCTAGAACATCTACCTAGCTTCTTGGAGAGGCTTCTCACACTTTTTGAGGCACCACGTGGCCAGTTGGCCAACTGTGTGCGCACACGCACTCAAATCCAAATTGTCTCAAAATTACACCAAAGTTGGCACCCTAGCTAATCCTGACACCTTGGTTACAAATATGTTGTCTGTTTTTCCAAATTCTATCATTTTTATTTTCATATTTATCTGCGTTTTATAAATGACTGTGTTATCTCGTGACTCACACTAGTCTTGAATAATTCACCAAAATTCTAATTTGACCTTACAATGTCACATTGATTCTTTATTAGTCGATTTCATAATTATTCTGACACATCATTAATTAATTACTCATCTGTCTTTAGTCAATGTTAACAATTTACCAAATTACCTTTTATAATTTTCTGAATCCTTACACTATGCCTCTCTTTCTAAATTCTTTCTTCCTTCAACAATGCCGATGATAGAACCTCCTCAGCCACACCTTCATGTTGTAGCCACTATGGAAAACCCATCATGCATCACCACTACCATGAACAACCATCTCAAACAAGATTAAGAATTCCAATTCAACAATTTCAACTCTCACTCTTTCAATCTCTCTCCTTCATTGTCCATCAATGGCAGTAACAACCACTGTGGACAACCTTCATTGTCCATCAATGGTAGTAACAACCACCGTGGACAACCTTCATTGCCAACTACTACCACAAATGATTTTTCTATTGTTAAAGTTGATTTTCAAAGGTTATGTGGAGGATTTTGCTACTTGGTCTTGATTTGTTTTTTTTTTTTACATTTGCTTTGCCCTTTTCTAGTAATCTATAGTGATTTTTTGAATGGATTTGAATTAGACAATTGATTATTGGTAAAACAGATCACGGGTTCTGATAATTTTATATATTGTTTGTTAATCTTGGTTATGAGTTCTCGTAATTTTACCCATTTGAGTAAATTAAGCTCACTAGTGCTGATACACACACACACACACACAATGTATATTTTTTCTTCACAATGCTCAATCAACAAACATTGAAACTATAAAATTATAGCTAGTGCCCAAACATTGATTTTTATTTTTTATCAAATATTGCGAGGTTTACAAACTGTAAAATTTTAAACTTGCTATAGTGTAAAATTGTATACTTTTTACAATTAGTATATTTTTAATCACTTATGCTTTAAATCCTTTTTTTTTTTTTTTGAAAAATTTTCACACCCTTGAAAGTTAGTTGAACATCCAACATGTAGCTAAAAGTTCAATAAAACTAAATATAATTGAGAATTTTTCAATTTTTATAAAACTGTAAAATTCTACAATTTTAAGAAATTGTAAACTTATACACTTTTGCTAAGACAAATTTTACACTAGAAAGTGTAAAATTTTACTATTTTTCTAGGACAATTTTTTTATTGGAAAAGCATAAAATTTACACTTGCTAAGAAAAATTTTATAGGTTTAAGAACAATTATTTTACTTCAAAATTTCATATTCAATGTTAATCTTGTTTGATTGATCTCACTTTTTAGAGTCCAAATACATAAATTTTATTTAAAATAGAATTATATATTAGAGTATTTGAATTTTGAAATTTTAAATTTTTTCTTTGTAGTTGAGAGCTTTTCACGGAATTCAATTAGACTGATTTGGAAAAAAACATTGAAACGATATTTTAGTCACAAAATAATTGTAGGACTTGTGCGGTAAATATGTTTGAGTGTAGGATCTTATGATAGTTTTCATACTTTCTATGTACTTGTGGCCAAATGACCCTTGAAAATAAGAGAATAAGATGACAGGCACCTTCCATCACATGTTACTATAGTCTGAAATATGAAATTGAATAAAGTGATTTTTGACCAAAGGTCTACAAATATGTTGTTAATTAGGATAGGGTCTAAATCCATTCCTTTTAACCCCAAAATTTCCTCGAAACTTTGCATGACTAAAATATCCTTTATTGTGTAACAAATCCATCTCGCATAACTACTTCCCGAAAATTAAAGAACTCTTTGAAAAATGTATTTTCAAATTTTCAAATACAATAACTTACAAATTATAAATTTATTTTTAATAAAATTTATATATTTAGATTATAAAAATTGAGATCTATCAAATGCAATCCATATTGAATATGAAAATTTGAAAGAATAAAAAGCATTACAAACAGTGAAATTTCATCGCAGCACAATAGTGCCTGCTTTCTTCGTGCAGCTCTTTCCTGTGTCCTCACCTTAAAAAGGAGTAGATATAGTTGGTGCCTGTAATTTGTTTCAGCATACCCTTAAAGACCTGGAACAACTGGCATACAAAGAGTGGGGCTTCATCACTATTCTTGGGTTTGCCTTCTTGGTTCCTTACGTATCTTTCAGTTACATTAGTAACACATAAAGCATTTAATTGAAATGGAAGAAGAAACTATGTATTGAACCTAATTCAAGTGAAAGGTCATACTAAAAAATATTTCTGATTTTTCAATGTTTCCTTTTCACATTATCCATAAAAATTTAGAAATTCTCTTTTAGATACAAGTGCAGATGTTTAGATAGTTTGAAATCTGTCTTTGTTTAAATAGGTTATATTCAGCATTTGGGGAAATAGTTTTCTCGAAAGATGGAATATGATAGGAATAGTAGAATGAAATGATAATAATCAGACCCTTAGCATTCCACAACAAACCATAAGAATGGACACACAATATGTACTCATTAGCTTTCCACAAAGGACCATATCTTGAAAAGGATCCATATCTTGCCATCCTTTTCAAGACTGTTTCCTTCAAACCCCAATATTTTTTTTATAGATGAAATCAAATTAAAATAAATACATTATACTGATTTTTCTCAAAATTTATAATAACTATGTTGACTTTCTTTACTTTACCTGACAAATTACAAAAACTCCCCACCAAACATTTTTTTTCAAATTGACAATTTTGTTATTTTCATGTTTTTCTATTTACATTTTTTCAAATTTTCCCTATTTTTTAATTATTTTTTTAATTTTCAAATAAATGTTGGCTAAAAAATTAAATTTATTTTTATATAAAATGAAAATAAATTATTTACCTTCGATTTATTTCATATAAAAAAATTATTTTAAAAAATTTAAAAAAAATTAGTCAAAATTGTAAAAATAAATAAAATAAAAGGGACCGTTTTGTTATTTTGAAGAAAAAAAAATTAACTAAAGTGAGTTATTTTTTATTTGTCAATAAAAATATAAAAAATTATTGTAATTTTAAAAATCTCAAAAAATGTCAATATAATTTACATAATTAAAATATAAACCAAACAATAAAATCACCCTTAATGAAACAACAAAGATTTTACAAATTAGTTCTCAAGCATGATGATATTTGTCATAATCAACACATATCAGCTTTTTCAGCATACATCCAACTTACTCCCTCAACACTTCTTTGTTGAGGAGGACAGAGCAAAAATTAGAAGATAGAAACATAAACTACCTAGGTGAGATGGGAAGGAAGTCATTCAAAATAAATTGTAATTCTCTCAATGTCTCGGAAATTTTAGCTAATAGGGATATCAAGATTAATGATCACCAAATTCACTAATTACTCAAAATACAAACAATGGGTGGTTCACGGCTTGCCCGGGGAAGGGGAAGGGGAAGGGGAAGGGGTAGAGGCCCAAAAGAATTAGTCAGAAGAAGCCCAAGGCCCTATTATCTAATTGGTGGGTATGAGCTAGAATCAAAACTTGGTAGAATCAAGAGACCTATGCCTGGTGGAAGTCAGACAAAGAATCGAAAATAGTCAAACCAAAGCCCCCACTATGTTTAGGAATCTCAATGGGCGGGTTCAGGTTCGGGTTGGGTTTCTTTCCATTCTAGGCCCATTAAAAAATATCCTCTAGTCTTGTTTATTACGATTGCCAAACTTTGTTCTTATCTCACTTAAATTTCTATTCCATTTAAAAGTTAAAATTAAATAATTAATATTATCAAAAATTGAAATTTATAATTATGGTTACACAATATATATATATATGCACATAGCATACATATACACTCATTAAAAATAAAAATAAAAGGCCTTGTGCAACAATAGCACTTTTAGTTTTTAATATTACTGTCGTTACTAATTCTTAATTTAGTGGTTTCTGTGTCTCTTATTTGTAATTTTAATTTGTCATCTCACGACATTTCTTTGGTTAGAGTCTAAATTATACCATAATCTCGCATTGGTTGCATGCATATCACTCATTTGATGTGATGAATTATTATTTAAGCAACGATATGTATTTAAATGACACTTTTCAGAAATTAAATTTTAACAGTTTTACTTTTAATAAAGTTTAGTGATAGTGAAACTATGGAAGTAGAATTGACAAATAACATTACAAAAAAAGATGGATGCTTTTGTCAATCTTTGCAAGTAAAGATAGCATTTCTCTTTCAAAAGAATTACATTCAATTATCAAACTATTTCAGCAGAGGCAGTCCCGAGGGGCAATGGCTCCAGTCATATACACACAAATTAGACTTCTAAATGAAACAGAATGCCCACATCCCTGTGAACCAAAACCAAGATAAAAACAATCTGTCTTTGCTTGGAACCATATCAGAAGAAGAACACCCCTCTTTAGGTACAATTACACAGGAAGCAGAGTGGATACTAAATAATTTGTACTCAATGTTGCCATGTTTAACTGTCACACAAACTGTAATGTTGAATAACAACTCTCACTTTGAATTTGGCCCCAGACATGAGAACTATGAGGCTGCTTGACCCCATTCCTTCGTCACCCCCCAACAAAAAACTAGAAGAAATGACATTCAAAACATATATGCGTATGTAACTTCTAAATATATTTTTGTATTTGTATTTGAATTTAAATTATTGTTTGATAAAATTGTGCATATCACATAGAAGACCACCACTAAAAAGCTATGATCTTGATTACCTTGTCAAATTCAACAAAATTCTTATTCGAAGACCACCTAAAAGAAAAGACATTAAAAACATGCATGTGTATGTCAGTGTGTATTCTATACATATACATCCATAACACACACACACACACACACACACACACACACACATATATATATTGACATAGAAGACAATTAACCATTAAATTATTGTTTACCTTCAAGAAAGTCTGTTACAGATTTCGCAAGCAACATAAACTGTAAAATTTAATTCAATAAATTAGGGATCTTCAACTATCATGACAATCACATAATCATCTCTGATGCGGAAATAAAATAAATAAATTACATACCGGAATCTGCCATAAAAAATTACCTTAAAGAAAGCCTGTAAAAATTGTTTCTCTCGCTTAACCCCTTTTCTTTCCGTACGCCAGAATGTTATGGGAAAACCCTATTTAAAGTTATGTGGGTAGAGAGAGGACAATTCCTACTTAATATTAAAAACCCTAATCCTACTCTTCATAACAGTAGGTAAATAGGAAACCACTTTCCTTATTATTTCTCACTAATTAAGTAACCGTGCGTATCTTTTCCAAAGCCAATAATTACCTAATTTCATTA
This sequence comes from Nyssa sinensis, assembly GCA_008638375.1. Classification (NCBI taxonomy): domain Eukaryota; kingdom Viridiplantae; phylum Streptophyta; class Magnoliopsida; order Cornales; family Nyssaceae; genus Nyssa; species Nyssa sinensis. The sequence continues at coordinate 21,565,816 of CM018034.1, forward strand.
AGTCCAAATAATGTCAATATTACCCTTTCATGTGTGACATATTCTAACATTCATCCACTTGGCCCATATGAACGACACTTATTTGGATTGACAAGGTAAACATAATATGCGCATAACATTAGCTTATTCGCACTTTAGTGAGATTACAATAATATTATAATTAAATAACTTACTAACATGAGTCATGGCGGTAAACATCAATAAAGTGACATCTTCCCTTCCATGCACTACAATGTTAGCCAATCACTTAATTATAATCCATAATAGGAAGTAACTGTAATGTCCCCATAATGTCTTTGTCAAAGACGATTCCTGTCATCAATAATCCATCTCCATAATTACGTAATTGATGGTAAACAGAAAAAAATGTCAGAAACACAATTAGTGATATCTCTATAAATGTTATAGAACAAAAACATAAAGATCCACAAAACATATCTCAGGGATTACAACAAAAACCCATGCGATCAACATGTTCCTTAAATGTCTTTGGTGCTAACCCTTTAGTCAAAGGATCTGCAATCATGAGCTCAGTCTTAATATGTTCTATAAACACTATTTGTTTCTAAACCTCCTCCCTAACGATCAAATATTTGAGCTCTATGTGCTTAGCGCCATTAGAATATTTGTCGTTTTTGGAGAAAAAGACTACTGTGGAATTATCACAATACATTCTCAGCAGGCCTGGCAATGCTGTCGACAACTCCAAGTCCTGAGATAAAATTCTGCAACCATAAAGCATGAATTGTGGCCTCAAAGCATGTCACAAATTTAGCTTCCATAGTAGATACTGCTATGATAGTCTGTTTGGTGCTTTTCCATTCTGAGACAATCCTTAACAATCCACGTGATCTATTACAAAATATTTCAATTCCTATCACGTAAGTTGCCTCACCCATAACTTTCATTTCAAAGTTCATAGAAAGAAGTCTCTTGGTTTTATTTAGTAAACCAAGATCATTACTGGCAAGCAATATATCATCAACATACAGAACCAAGAAAATAAACTTGCTCCCACTGACCTTTAGATATATACACCGATCAACGGTATTTTCCTTAAATCCAAAGGACGTGATGGTATCATTAAACCTAAGATACCATTGTCTGGAATCTTGTTTAAGTCCATAAATTGACTCCTTTAATTTGCATACCATATGCTCATTTCCTTTAATCAAAAACCTTTAGGTTGATCCATATAAACCTCTTCATCTAAATTCCTATTCAAAAAAGCAGTTTTCACATCCATTTGGTGTAACTCCAAATTGAAATGAGCCACCAGAGCTATTATGATCCTAAAAGAGTCCTTCTTTGATACAGGAGATAACGTCTCTTTGTAATCAACACCTCCTTTTTTAGTGAAACCTTTTGCAACAAGTCTAGCTTTATGACATTCAATATTGCCATTGCAGTTGCGTTTGGTCTTAAAGACCCACTTACACCCGACTGTCTTAAAACCTTCAGGCAAATCAACGACATCCCAAACTTCATTTTGTTCCATTGATTTCAACTCATCATTTATAGCATTGATCCACTTTTCAGAATCACTACTTTCAATGGCTTGTGAAAATGAAACCGGATCTTTACTTATCCCTAAATCATAATCAGATTCTTGCAGATATACCAAATAATCATCTGAAATAGCTGATCTCCTTTCTCTTTGAGATCTCCTTAATGTTATTCCTTGTGATTGTTCTACAATTGGTTCATTGGTGACATTTTCATTATGGAGTAACTGATCACTAGATTGTTGTTCAATATTATCTAACTGTTCGATAACTGGAGAAACAACAATTTTCGTTGAAGTTACGGGTATTGGGATAGTCACCTGAGCTTCTTCGATGACCACATTACGTGATACATCACTCCCACTAATTTCACCATTCTCAAGGAATCTGGCATTTCCGGTTTCAACAATTCTCGTATTATGGTTAGGGTAGTAAAACCTATACCCTTTGGACTTCTCTGGGTAACCAATAAAGTACCCACTTATAGTTCTAGAATCCAACTTCTTTTCATGCGGATTATAGATCCTAGCCTCTGCTGGACAACTCTAAATATAAAAGTGCCTCAAACTTGGTTTCCTTCCTGTCCACAATTCAAAAGGAGTCTTTTGAACTGCCTTACTAGGAACCCGATTAAGCACATAAACGGTTGTCTTAAGAGCCTCCATCCACAATGAAATGGGTACTGAGGAGTTACTTAACATACTTCTAACCATTTCCATAAGGGTACGATTATGCCTTTCAGCTACACCATTCTACTGAGGCGTACCAGGCATTGTGTATTGCGCACAAATACCATGCTCTTCTAGGAATTTAGCAAATGGTCCTGGACATTGTCTTATTCCATCATACCTACCATAATACTCACCACCTCTATCTGATCGAATGATTTTCACCTTTCTATCTAATTGTCGCTCAACTTCAGCAATATATGCCTTTAAAGCATTTATTGCTTGAGACTTTTCATGCAACAAATAGACATAACCATAACATGAAAAATCATCGATGAAAGTGATAAAGTTCTTCTCTTCACCAAAAGATGGTGAGTCAAAAGGTCCACAAATATCAGTATAGACAATATCCAAAAGTTCTTCACTTCTTGTGGCGCCTTTCTTTGTATGTTTGGTTTGCTTTCCTTTAATGCAATCCACACATATATTGAAATCAGTAAAATCAAGATTTGAAAGAATCTCGTCTTTTACCAATCTCTCCATTATTTCTCTAGATGTATGACCCAATCTTTTATGCCACAAGAAAGAAGAATTCTTATTAACTTTGCTACGTTTAGTTCCAACATCATGATGCAGGGTGAGGAGTGTTTTAGCAAAAAATTTTTGTTAAGATTAAATCTATATAACCCCTCAAATAAAACACCAGAACCAACAAATGAGTTATTTCTCAATAAACGAAAACCCTTATGTTCAAAATGTAAAGAATAGCCATCATAATTAAGTCTTGACATGGAAATTAAATTTCTAGAAATAGTAGGAACATAAAAAGTATCAAATAGGTCCAAACAGTAGCCTGACTCTAAAAAATAAACGTAAAGTTCCAACACCTAAAACTGGTACTTGAGTTCCATTTCCCAACACTATAAAATGCTCATTTTCTTTTATGTTCTGGATCGAAAGGTATCCCTTTCTTTTCGAACCAAGCTTTACGTTTTGGGAAATTTTTCTTTACATGCCTATAGCTATTACAGAAATAGCATTTTGGTCCATTATGTTCCTTCTCGTGAGCCCCATTGACATGAGAGGGTCCCGCAACCTTCAATGGATCTTTCTTGAAACTCTTCTTGTGTGTCTTTCCTTTGCTTCCACCTCCATGACTCATAACATTAACTGAATGTTGTCCTTGTTGCTTAAGTCTTGCCTCTTCTTGAGTTAACATACTTGCCAATTCATTCACATTCCACTTTTCCTTAATAGTGTTATAGTGAATCTGAAATGGCCCATACTGAGGAGGCAAGGAATTCAAAATGAATTGAACAAGGAAACTTTCATCAACATTCATACCCAGAGATTTGAGTCTGGCAGCTAGATTGGTCATTTCTAGGACATGCTCATTCATTCCACGGCTACCATCAAATTTCGTGGTGGTAAGTTCAGCCATTAATCTCCCTCCAAGGGACTTGTCTGCTGAACGAAACCGATCTTCCACAGCCTTGAAATATTCCTTTGCATTTTCAATTTGAGGAAGCGATGACTTGATATTGTTCGCAATACACATTCGCATAAACATAATGCTTAATCTGTTCGATCTTTCCCATGACTTAGACAAAGCTTGCTGCTTCCGAACTGCTTGTTTCAGTAATAACAACCGGTTTGTCAATTCGCAGTGCTAAGTCAAGATCCAGAACACCAAGGTGAAACTGGATCTGTTCCTTCCAGTCAGAGAAATTAACTCCATTAAAAATTGGAACAGAAGAAGCTAGCGAATGAAGCGAAATAGGAACTGACATTGCAATAAAAATAAAATAAAAACATCACAACATTAATGCTTTGAAAAATCAATTCCATTAGCAATATTGCGTTCAATATTTGGATTAACTAATGCAATATACTAATATTTAAATTTAATGGTGATTTTCACTCACCCAAGCATAATTGATAACCCTTCAAAGTTTGATTGGTTTGTCACCTTTGGGCATCCATCCCAATCTCACAATCATTCTATCAATTATTCTAATTAATTTAATGATTATTTGAAAGTTGGTACACCTTTGGGTCAAACCATAATAATCAAATAATCATTCCATAATTATTTTGCAAAGTCATAATTTAATTCAATATTTATAACTTTTCTCAGCAAGATCACTTTGGTGACAACAAGCTAACCATAATATAAATATTGATTGATAAATAGCCAAGCAAAAATAAATAAAATAATCTTTTAATTTTCTTTAATTACATTCAAAATTCAGCCCATAACAGTTCAGTCCATGCATGCATAAATATAATTATTAACCCAATACAAATGAGCCCATAACATAGCCACCATTACTAATTTACTAGGCCCATAACACAAAATAGATACAAAGTGTTATATGTTGCCTTCACCAGTTAATATAGTTTCTGAGCATAAGTTGACGAGAAACCAATTTTGTAGATACAAACCCATAAGCCAACATATAGCAGTGCACATGTTGGTATTTACTACGCCGCATTCAAACAGTAAACAACTTGAAACTGATAAGGCCCAATCTAGTCTCTCCTGTGTGTAAACTCAAACTAATGCGTCAATCGAGATCAATGATATATGAGAGATACAATGACGTGTAATTGAGAAAAAAGGTGAATCCAACATGGGACCACTGTTTTTTGTTCCATGGCAATATCAAAACCCACAAACAAAACATTGATTCAAACCATAAATCATTAACCAAGGCCAAACACTAACTCCTCCATCCATTAATAATTTACCAAGTAAATTACCATAATATAACTTACTAGGGTTTGCGTGTGTAATTATTATACAGTCATGATATCACACAAATCAATGCCAAAGTCTTACCGTCCACATCTATCTCAACATATATATATATATATATTTTATCACATTAATTTAATAAATCATAACCTTAATTTTTTAAAATCGTTCCATGTATACGTCAATGCAACAAATATTTGAGAATAAGTACTACAACAATGCAAGGACTTATAGCTATATAAAATTTCATGAAGCTTCTTTCATGATTGTGTGAGTAAAGCATACTGGGCAGAGTTTTAGATGGCCAACCACCAGCATGACCACAAGTTTGTTTGCATAATAAAATTATAAAGAGAATAAATTTGTTTGTCTTGAAAAACGTGACAAAGCTTTTATATTAACAAACCAGGCAATTGTAATCCATCACTCACGTATGAATCAACCGTGACAATTTTCTCTTCTTGCGGCATAATACCATCGCATAGGCAGAATCATCGTTGCCGACGGACAGTGGCGGCGGCAGTAATTAAATATGAGATCATAAAAATATTAATGAAATCAATTTATATATTAAAACGAAAATTATGATAATTTCAACCATGCTCTGATATCACATGTAAAATTTAATTCAATAAATTTGGGATCTTCAACTATCATGACAATCACATAATCATTTTGATGCGAAAATAAAATAAATAAATTACATACCGAAATCTGCCATAAGAAATCACATTAAAGAAAGCCTATAAAAATTGTTTCTCTTGCTTAACCCCTTTTCTTTCCGTACGCTAGAATGTTATGGGAAAACCCTGGATAAAGTTATGTGGGTAGAGAAAGGACAATTCCTACTTAATATTAAAAACCCTAATCCTACTTCTCATAACAGTAGGTAAATAGGAAACCACTTTCCTTATTATTTCTCACTAATTAAGTAACCGTGCATATCTTTTCTAAAGCCAATAATTACCTAATTTCATTAAGTTCAAATAATGTCAATATTATCCTTTCATGTGGGACATATTCTAACATAAACTACTTTTCTGCAATTGGGAAATTCCATTTTGGTATCCATGGTGAATAATCTATTCTCTGATTCAACCAACATACAACAGCCCCTAAACAATACAAAAACCACTGAAAAGAAAACCTTTGTGAATCTAAATTCTTGTCTACACATAACCAGAAAAAAGGGTTTGAGATGTTAATTATCCTATCAAGCTCCATAAAATAAAATTCTTACCCAAGAAACTCTTTCACCAAGCGTTACATGCACTGCCCATGATCACCAATTTTACTTTCTGGCTTCAGCCTTCAATTGTTGATCTTCGAATAGGAGTGACTCCTCCTTATTTGCAGATCAACAAGTGAAGGAAGAACATAGCAGCAGTGATAAGATACACACCCACACCAAAAAGAAAAATACTAAAAAGTCATTCATCATAAATTTTTTATATTTAAAAGATTTTAAAAAAATTTAATACAAAAAGTTTAATTTTTAATTTTAATCTTTAACACCATTAAAAAATATTATTAATTAGAATAAAATAACCTTCAAAATATATTTTAAAAAATACTAAAATGTTATTATCGATCAAGAATCACCCCTTTTGCAATTTCAAAGTGGGTAGACAAATACTGTTGATTAACCTTATCAATTTTCTAATTCAATTTAATTCTGATACCACCAACAGCGACTCAACAATACAAAAGAAAACTAGATTCTTGTCCATACGGGAAAAAAAGTATGATCAATGTTAATTATCCTATCAAATTCAATAAAAATAAAACAATATTCTTACCCAAGAAACTCCTTCATGATCACGGTCCTTATCAGCAATTGTTGCTTGCTTTCTCTGTTCAGCCTTCAACTGTTGATCTACCAATAGGAGTGATCAATGAAGAGTACTCCTCCTATTAGCAGAGCAAGAATCGAAGGAAGAACATAGCAACATGATCGAGAGAGAAGACACAAAAGGTTGTGAAATCCTTTGAGAACCATCACACTATGGTGACACACACACACACACATGACAGAATAACAAAACTCATCATCATATTATTGACTAATCAATCGTATAAATACACTAGGGAAATAACCAAGAATGGTTGAAGATCCTACAAACTAGGAAGTGGTTTCAAACTGAATCCTATATCTATGGAAGACAGCTAAATACATTTGAATAGTACAATCTGCTATGAATCTGCTATAAAGAGATAAGTCAAGCAGATACAATCTGCTGACAGAATAACAAAACTCATCATCATATTATTGACTAATCAATCGTATAAATACACTAGGGAAATAACCAAGAATGGTTGAAGACCCTACAAACTAGGAAGTGGTTTCAAACTGAATCCTATATCTATGGAAGACAGCTAAATACATTTGAATAATACAATCTGCTATGAATCTGCTATAAAGAGATAAGCCAAGCAGATACAATCTGCTATGAATCTGCTATGAAGGGATAAGTCAAGCAGATACAATCTGATTCAAACAGATACAATCTGATTCTCTCTATTAACACACACACAAAATATTATATTATTAATAATATTAAGTTAATGTTTTAGGAAGTTCCTAATTTTTGGTTAGCAGAGTCCTATTAGGAGTGAGAAAGAGAGAGTTACTTGTTGGATAAGATATCATAATAGGTTTGCATTAGGATTAGGAAACTATAATAAAATTAAGTTAAAAGTATTAGGAAGTATCTAATCTTTTCTTTCGTAGAGTGCTATTAGGAGACTATGAGTGAGGGTTACTTGTCCGATAAGATATAATAATTTTCATTGGATTAGGAAACTTAAAATTTTACTGAGCTGAGTGAGTCTAAGGTGACTGCATAGAAGTTTTTTTTTCCTTTTTTTTTTTTTTGGGTCTTGTCCACTTAGAGCTGCATCAAACTTTGGTACTGCTGGAATTTCCGGATGAAGCTTATTTTACAAAAACATTTAGGAAAACTTTATTTGGATGATTTGAAAATATTTGTATACTCCTAAAATAGTTGATGAAATTATGATTGTTGAATCTTTAGCCGGAAAGCTATTCTTTCTTTCCTTCCGAAATTTGACTCAAATTTGGTTATTAGAATATTACTAACGAGAGATAAATAGAGTCAAAACTAATGAGAAATAAATAGAGGCAAATCTAGAATTTTTTATGTGGTGGGTCGGATTATAAACAGGTTAGATCCAATTTTGCCCGTATTTAAACGGGTCGAATATGGGTCAATTTGAATATAGGTTAGGGTCAACCTGTCCCAACCCGGATTGCTTTATTAGAAAAAAAAAATTATCCCAACTTTATCATTATTTTGTATTGGTTAAAATTCAAAATACAAAGAAAAAAAAATAAAAACAAAAAGATATTTCCTCAAACTTAACAAACGAAATTTCTAAATTTCCTTAAGTAAAAATCATTATGTGAGTATTTAAGAATAAGTTAGTAATTTTATTTTATAATTATGAAATAATAGTATCACAAATATGTCAGGATAAAATAGCATCTATATGTTTATATAATACATTCAAAGAATTTTAGAGAAGAGCATGTGAAATCTTGCTTGGCTTGTAGCTTAGTGGGGCTGACTTGTCAAGTAACAATTGCTGAGCAAGGGAGGTTACTCACCTGTGGTCATTCGCCTCTTCGAGTTGAGGGAGCACTACAGTTTCGTTGAAAATAAAAAAGAGTTTCACTGTTGTAGGTAATCACACAATCGTCGCTGGGAGATCTCGAGTTTTAACGGATTTGCTTATCAATCTCTCATAACTCGCCTTATTAAATGAGTGTTTCAACCCGGATGTAAATTTTTCTCAACCCAAAACCATTTATCACAAGCGGGTTTGAACGAGTTCAGCGGGTTCAATATTTATTACAAACGGGTTTGGACGAGTTCACGGCTTCACAGGCCTACGAGAAAGACAATAACCACAAACAAACTCTTGAGATGTAAATTGGCAATGAGAATTTGATACCAGCTCAACAAATAACTTATTAAAGTCGACACTTTATTAGTTAATAATTATGAGAGACTTAAAAATTATTAATTAATAATTTCTCAGTATTTGTTATTACCAAAAAAAAAATTCCTTAGTTTTGAACATTAAATTAATACTTTATATATATATATATATATATTTTTCAATTGTTATGATTTTTTTTAAAAAAGAAATGTATTATATCTAAGATACCTCATTAAAAAAAAAAAATTGCTCTTAATACTCTTTCTTTCTTAGTGCAAAAAAATTAACATTACTAATGCTTTTTGTTATAAAATATATATTGAAGTACATATGTATTTGATATTTAATTGTAATAATTTAAAGGGATTATTTATAAAATCATTAATTATTAGTTAATATAATTGTTAAATATTCATCATGGAATGAAGTAAATTTGTCAAAACATTATTCAAAAAGGACCAACTTCAAAATTTCCATATATATAGTAGATTCAGATTTAATTGATCAACAAGCTAATTATTCAAAGTTAATTGTAGTTGACAACACTTTCTCTCATGATATTCAATAAGATTTTGGGCCGTGGAAAATTGATGATAGTGATTTTCAGATAAAAGCTGCATGTAAATGTAAAATTGATTTGCGATAATTGGGTCATTTCTTTTATTCTATTGTATTGAATTTTTAATAGAATTAGGATTTGGTTCTTTCTTTTTAACTCTATTATATTCAACTTTATTTTACTTAATTTTGTCTTCCTTACCGTAATTGAAGTGGTATTCTAGAAATGTAATTTTGGATATATATATAGTATAGGCATGTTTGATCACAGAGCAAAGGTCATTACTTAGTGTTGCCCCTCTTTTGTAAAAGTGTTTTAACAAAACTTACCCTTTGATTTTATGTTGCACAAAGCAACTATTTTTTTTATTTGATAAAATCATGCAAAAAGGGATACATGACTCAATTCGATAAAATAAGAGATTAAACCAGTGATATTTTGGGCTGGGCTAGGCCCAATAATTCATGAAATGGGGTGGGCACCCAACCCAAGTCAACAAATCAAAATTATTTGGTTTTTATCTCAAAAAAGAACTCATAATGGTAGATCATAATGCTTTTGAATAGAAGACAAACTTCAATGTATTTAAAACACAGCTCTGAGCAATTATCTAAATACTTTCTCAAATTACCCACTCACTATTCCTACCAATGGCTTACTCTTCTAACAACAACTAAATGTGAGACTAAACATTCTCCATTCCAATCACCTTCCTGTGAGTTATACATGGTTGCCTAACTCAAATGACACTATTACTCTTCTGAACCAAACAAACACTTAAATAGGTCCTAAATAAAACGATTGGATCCCACCCTACTCCTCAATTACAATGAGCATTAAAATGGTCATTTTGGAATTGAAAACATTCTAAATCCAATCCATAAGGATCATGGCCTAGTGAACAAAACAATCCTTTTCACTAATGAGCTTCCCTGTCACATTAGGTGGGGAGAACCTAACTTTCAAATCCTCACACTGGACCTCCATTGACCGATGGTTACTTAGCCAATCGCCAGCAATAAATTTAGCCCAAACCTCCATTCTCACATTGAAACTCACCACCCCTCTGCTCCATTCTTCACCCATGTCATCGGCTGTCCTTTCATCTATCTGATCATTGCCACTCGAATTTGTTTCTAACTTGATCGTAGATTGATTCCATGCCGGTTTGATTCATCTTCTTCAGGTAGAAAGGAGGAATCGGCGCCGATGAAAGCCGTTTCCTCTTATAGTACACAGAGATATTGGTGTGGGTGAAGGAAAAAATCTATCTTGCGGTTTGGGTTTTCCACAGTCAATATGAGATCATAATTGGGGGTTTTAGAGGAACTGAAATTGAAGACAGAGAGCGAATTGACGTGGAAAATGGGGGGTTTGGGGTGAAGAATGAGCCATGCGATGAGGATGATGAAGATGATCAATGTAAATGTCATAATTAGAGCCAACATCAGACGGCGCAAACAGGAGGTAGTAGAGTTAACAGTAGTCTGCCAATGATGGGATGGAGAGGTTTGGTAGTTTTGTTGTTGTTGGATATGCAGAGTTGCATAAGCATAAGAAGAGTTTGAGGCTGTGGCTGTGGCTATGGTGTTATTAGGATAAGAAGTTGGGTGGCCAGGTTGTGGGGCTGTAGGGAATGTTGTTGCCATTCCCCCACCTAAGATGAACCTGTTGTACCTTTTAGAGATTTTGAGAGAGAGAGAGAGAAACTAAAGATGTAGCAGCCGAACTTTCAGCCGTTTCAAGGGAGAGGGGTTCAATTATGGTGTGCGGAGGAATGAGAGTCCAGAAAGCGAAAAGAATTTTCTTATATAGGAGTAATGGAACGCGTGAAGTATATGGCCTTTTGTGATTATAGGACAGAATCCCAACTTTGTCATTGGTTCGCCGTCAATCTCTTCTTACTCGGTGGAGAGAACTTTTTAATATTCTTTTTTGACTTTGCAAACATTAAAATAAAAATAAAAAATATTTAGTTCCAAACTAATTAGTAGAAATCTCCTTCAATTCAGTATATGTCTTGATCACAATCCGTCATATATACAATGTACATACATTTTTAACTTTTTTTTATTTTTTTATTAAAATTCAATAGTCTCATAATATTCATGTAATTACATACGTGATTGAATAAGATTATGACATATATCTAAATAAAAAGATGTTCCTCCTACCTGATTTAGAGCCAAGTAGTATCCTTAAAACAATAACTCAACTACATAGGCTTCATTTGATTGGAGGTTCTTGAGTTGAGTGTTTTGTCTAAAAGAATGATATACAGTTCAAATATTTATATCTTATTACTTTAAGCTTGACCTTATACGAGGAAAAGTGTTGGAAATAAATAAAAACTTAATTCATAAATAATTCAATAATTAAAATATTATGTCTCATATTATAGTTCGAGCTTATATAAGACTAAGTGTTTTAACTATTAGTTACAAGAGATAAAATAATTCGAATAAATAAAAATTTAATCCCTAAACTATTCTACAATTAAAATATCGTATCTCATTTGAGTTTGCCATTACAATACTACCTTCTTTTGAAGCATAAGGGACTATTTGTCTTCATGCGTTGTTACTCACTGTAGGTACAAGGTACCACATCAACACAAAAGTGTCACGCCAACATGTGCTCAAGAGAAGAGAGAACCCTACTAAGAGCCCCCCTCCCTCATGAGGGTCACATGTGTCCAACAAAGGCACCATCGCCAACATGCGCTTAAAAAAGGGGAGAACCTTACTAAGAGGCCCCCTCCCTCATGCAAGCACCCCTAAAAGGATTATGAGCATCGCGCGTAATCACTACGTCGCTCGCTTTTCATAAAGGAGCCTTAAAGGCTTGGGGGTAAGTCCTGGGAGACCTCCGAGTCTAACATGTAGACGTAGTATAACCTTCGCGCTACGCTACCCATAATACGGGATATTTAGGGTCATGTGGATTGGCGGTTATGGTAACGGGCACTCTAGGAAGCTTCACGTGCCTCCTATGTGGAGCTGTCTAGACCTTCTAAAATAAAGAAGGGACTCCACCTTAACTAACTCTTATTTTAGATTATAGTGGTACACCTATCAACAACTAAGGGTTCACGTGAGCTCACTAGGGGTTGACACGTGACTTACCACTATAAATACCCTTACAGCTACCATAATAAGGGGATAATCATAAAAAAAAAAGGAATTAATCAATCAAGAGGATTGACTTTGACCTCCTTCGCTCTCGATTCTAGGTATTTGGAATCACACTTCATTTGCAACCCAGACATGGGGAATCATATGAAGGTTGGCATAAGTCTTACCCCGACCTCTTGGGAGTCACTCATGAAAGGTTCTAGATCGCTTTACCTCGGCCCCTCCACTTTGCTCTAAAGTTCTACCCAACATTTGATGTGCAAGTTATACTCGTATTTACAGCTCACATCTCTGACACAACCTCTCACGGCCTTCTAGCCGTCCATATTTTGGCTACTCTGCTGGGGAGTACACTTCACGAAAGATGCCCACCACTCTCAAAAGTGGGACGTAAACGAGAAAACCCTCCGAGGAAGAAGAGCAAGTCCTGAACCTTGTACCTCCTCCCATCTTTGAGGGATAGACTCCTACGCCCTCAACTGATGCGACACATGCGTTCAACTTGGAAATCCTTATAGTCCTTAGATCCATTCAACAAACCCTCGCTATGGTGATAGGAAGCTAACATGCAAGGCCGTCCACTCAAGTTGCTCCTTCGGCGCCTCCCGCAGCGACTGCTAACCTCGGGGAGCCAAATCCCTCAGCTGCGCCCTCATCTTCATCTCAATTAAATGAAGCAAGCCAAAACAAGAATGCCCCTAATCCTTCAAGACCCAACAATGCGAATGAGCCCATTCTCGTTCTAGAAACTTCAGGGGGCATCACACCCACAAAAGTGGCTTCTAATGTCACCCTTGTTCAGCGCACCATTCCTCTACCGACTCGGACGATCTCTAAGGAGACACCTTCAACCTTGATTATTTAACTTACCCTTCAAGATGTACAGAAAGAAGTTCAAGCACTACTATAACAAGAACGACAAAGGTTGTCGTCCACCGAGTTTGCTCCTCTATACTCTCAAGAAATAGCCTTGCTTCCGTTTCCCAAAGATAACACTCCGCCCAAGTTCACTCGTTATAATGGGAAGAAGGGAAGTTCACATGAACATGTTCACCGCTTTGTGGAAAGTTTGAATCATTACGGTAATGATCACACTATGAGACTCCGAGAATTCTCTAAGTCTTTAACAAGCAGGGCTTATACTTGGTACTTAGGACTCCCACGGAACTCTATCCTCTCTTGGGTGGACATGGTTTGTAATATCCCAAAAATTCGATAAGACTAAAATAGTAACTGAACCTATATGAATGGGATAAATTACTAGAAAATATAACATTAATCCAAAAACATCAAAGATGGTGAATGCTCGGGAAATTGACAACCTGGTCAACCGAGTCAAGATAATTTAAACTGGTGCCAAAATTAACAATAAAGGCCAACACGAGACTTAATTATGAAAATAAAATAGATAATAGTGAAACCGACCTCAGCTTTAAGTCAAAGTCATCGATATGCCATAAATTGTGATTTCATGAAATAAACAATAATACAATGAGGTATATCGTAAAATGAAATACGATGATACGAATATACAAGATGATATATATAATACCCATATAATTAATATAACTATACATATATATAACCAAAAAGCTTCCAAGAGGAAGCTGCTGGGAGCAAATGAGAAGTAGGGGGCCAAGATATATATAATATATATGTATAATATAGATATGAATATACCAGAAGCTGTTGGAGGCTGACCAATTACATAACATATATGTATATAACCAAGAAGCTTCATGAAGCTCCTAGCCGAGGCAACCAAAAAGAGGAAAAGAAAATGTAGCCGAAATAGTTGACTATAATATATATATATATATATATATATCAGAAAATTCTTAAAGAAGCTGAGAGAATTTGACAAAACAAGCCATTCGAGATGCTTCGGACTTCAGCCAAATCAGTGACAAAGGAAAGAAAATTCTGGAAACAGTATGTATAGCTATATATACATATACCTGTATAGTTGCAGCCAACTTAGCCCACCTGTAAACAACTAACAAGCACCCAAAAATCTTAAACAGCAAAATAAGGAGAGTGAAAGAGAGTGTGAGAAAGAGAGAAAGAAGTTGAACTCAGAAGAAGAATAAGAAAAGCTGAGGCGCAGAGGAAGAGAGGGAAAGAAGGAGAAGAAAGGAAAACACTCTGCAAATTTTGGAACCAAGGGAAATCATCTAAAACAGGTAAAACTAAAGTCTATTGTTTTAAATTCTTATCTTCATTTACTATAGATGAATTTCCAAAGAAATTAGAACCAACAATCTTAAGAGAAATCCAAGAAAACCAAAGTCTGCAACACGGCTAAAAATGAGAAAATTTCAAGATAAATTAAACTTGGTTCTGAGGTTAGTAATGAGTAGCAAATAGTGGCAGGGTCCTAAAACATGTGAAATCATGAAAAATGATCCACAAATGACCATTCTATGGTCAAAAATATTCCAACCAGTGCAACGTCGAAAAAAGGTGATTTGAGTGTGAAAAAATTGATTATTTGAGGCCAAAAGTTGTTTTAAAAGATTTCTTAGGATCTCAGGATTTAATTGATGTAAAAATAGAAAAATTTGAACATCAAATGGCATAAAACAGTGGATTATTGCACTGTTTCGGTGACCGGCGCCTGAGGGATCATCGGAGAAGACGGTCGAAAAACCATGTGAGGTTATCGGGTCAATTTGGACCGGGTTTGGGTCGAGTTTCGACCGATCGCAAAAATGGTTCCTAAACTATGTCATTTTGGATTTGAATTTAAAATTCATTTGGCCTGTTTGGTTGCAGGAATAGAAAATTTGAAATTAGGTTAAGAGTTTATCCAAACCGTGGATAAGGTAGGAGTTGGGTTATGCTATTCTGGTTCACTGATTCAATATGAACCGACTAGTTCACAATGTTCTTGGACCGGTTTAGGGTTTCACTTAGTAAACCCACAGGTTCAAACCGAGACTTAGGGAAATTATACTTTGACCCCCAGAAGTTATGAAAAATCATACTAAGGCCCAAACAATAAATTAAATAAATATTATTTTAATATTTTAAAAAAAAGTTCCTAAAATACCCCTAAGTCAAAAGTGGGTCAAACGAACTCCAAACGAGATAAATAAATAGTCAATTTTTATTATCTCGGATGTTTCGAACCCAATGGTAAATTCAAAATTATGAAAAGAGATCCCAGAAATAAAAGACATGTAAAAGTAAAAAATGACTATTTTGCCCTTTTTAGTTCAAGAGTCTAAATTGAAATCTGTAAAAGCCTAAACTATTTTTATTCGACATTCCGGACACAATGACGAGGTCTAAATTAATAAATAAAATAATTAAAGCCATGATAGACGTATTTGAATACATAACATAGATTGATTACGGCTATATACTGAGTTATATTTTTCGAATGACAGGAGCGTCGGAAAGAAAAGAAATAGTTTGATTTACGTGGGACAGAAAAGGTAAGTAATACCCGATCTCTACAGGTAGTACATTCCCAGCCATGTCACAGTTCTTCTATACGCATTTGTACTCTTTATTATCATATCAGATTCTCTATGATTCCACTATGTGATATTGCTTCTCAGTAGAATAGCTTAGCTATGATGTTATATCTTGCTCTTGATTTCCATATCTATTGATGATGTTATATTATGATCATGAGATTCCATACATTTGTGCAAATGACCATTCTGTACACTTGTACGTAGGGCCAAGAGGGGCCAAATGTTCTTGTTCTCGGCAGCTCGGTAACACAGCCGTAAAAAGCTATAGTTATATTATGTTGCCTTGAACTAGTTATGCTCCACATCCTTTTTCGTGGAGGTAGCATGATCTTGATATTTTTATCAGTGCCGGATTTATGCTCAATCACAACTCCATCTGGATGCGTAGTATTGACCTGAGTATGGGATCTTGTCCCAAGTATGGGGACCAGTTTTACAGTCTTGACCTGAGTATGTGGTCCTGTCCCGAGTATGGGGACCAGTTTTACAGATTAAGCTCAGTGCTTATGCACAAGGGGTAGCCGGGGCCCGTAGTTTATATCATCCACCAGCTTTGACATCACTATCTTTTTACTGAGATTCATTGTCTGATCATGTTCTTGTATGAATGATCAAGTAGTTGCTCAGTGTTTATTGAGTACTTACTATGATTATTTGAGATTCATTGACGAGCTCTAATTGATATTATTCCTGATCATTTGAGATTCATTGACGAGTTATGATTGTTGTTATCATTCCTAATCATTGATATTCCTTGATGAGCCATGATTAGTACTTTGATTATCATATGTATCCTTGATCGTTGATAAATGTTGTTGAGCTATGATTGTTGTTATTATCAGTTGGTATTCATTGGTGAGCTATGATTCTTGCTATGATATTACTGGCTATCATATCTTTGTTATTTAGTTCTTTTCATATCTTGTACACATGGTAGAGTAGGGACTTACTTACTGAGTTTAGTTTAGCTCATTCTAATTTATATGATGATTGTAGGGACTGATATAGAGGACAGACAGTAGGAGCCTGCAGTGATAGGTTGGACATTTTGATAAGTAAAGGTAATAGTAGTAGAGTCTTGTAGCACTCTTGTGTATTCACGTCCTAGGGATAAGGTGATGACTCAGAAATTTTATAGACTATACTTTAGTGTTAACAAACTGATATGAACATGTAACCCTTTTACTTTATTGTCTTCTGCTACGTTATATATGATGATGTGTGTGGTTACATGTTAGTTGCACTAATGGTAGTGTAACAGGATGATCAGGTCCGGTTCGACGAAAGAGCCGGGTCGGATGGTTGCGGTCCGTTAACCCGTAGAGGGTGGGTTACGAGTCATGACAAACTTGGTATCAGAGCAATAGGTTTAGAATGATTAGGGAAACCTAGGTTTCACAAGTGATGCGTGGGAGTTAAGACTAGTCTACTACTATTGTCAAATGTCCAAGTAGGGTCAGTTAGTATGTGGGCTTAGCATGATAGATAAATGATTACCTATATGACACTAATTGTTAATGTTTTATAGTGAATGGCTCAAATTAGATCAGCAACATTACAGAAATACCAATACAGCCAGTAGTTGAGCCAGCTCAACAAGAGCCGCCCCCAATACAGCCTGGCCATCAGGGAGAATGATAGAGATCCAGCTTATCTCTACAAGTAGTTCCAGATGATTAAGCCATCTAGTTTTGATGGCACTAGAGGCTCTATAGCAGTTGAGGAGTGGTTGTTAGAAACAGAGTAGTATGAGACCTTTTCATGGGTAAAAGCCTATGAAAAAAAAAAAAAATCGTGCGGGCCGAAGGCCCAAAGCGGACAATATCGTGCTAGAGCTTGGGAGAGTCATGATAGATGATATCAGAGTTGAACCCCAACTGGAGAAGTGAGGTGTAAAGCCAAAAGTGAGGTGTAAAGCTAGAAGCTCACCCAAGGATGATCGATCCGAAGCGGGGGGTGAAGGAGTTATCCCATATGAAGGAGGTGTCCCACATCGCCTGGGGAAGGGGGAAGCAAGGTATTCATAAGGGATGACTTCCCACTACCTAGTATGAGGCCAGATTTACGGAATTAGCTAGGTATTCTCCTACAGTTATCATGATAGAGTAATAGTTAACGATTTTTGAAAAATGACTGAAATTGATATTTCTTGGATGATTAAGATGATCAGATAATCAAAAATTCTTGGGAGACAAAAATAGACTTATGAACGAATTTGATGATCTTGAGAATTTGAGGATTATATCAGTGTTATAGGTTAATTATTCTTTGGGAAAGATCATATCAGAATTGAATTTGTGGACTATTGAGTGACTTAGATGATTAAAAGATTGAGAGAATTTTTGGTGATGATAGCATGTTTAAGCACTAAGGTTAATAGTCTTTAGGGAAAGACTATGCTATGATTGAAATGATAATTCTAAGGCAACTAAAATGATCAAATGCATAGTAATTTTGGGAGATAGTAGTATACTTTAAAGGCAAAGGTTACAAATTTTGGAAAGAATCATACTAGTATTGAGGTTAATGATTCCTAGATATCTAAGTCATGAATTGATCAGTGAATGGGGAGACATAAATTGAAATTGTGAAATCATGAAAAATTGATGATCTGGTAATAATTTGTAACAGAAATAGTTTGAGGAAAACTAAATGGATAATGACATGTGAGGTTGAGACTTGAATGAATTAAGGATATACTAGAAAAGTAAGAATTCTTAAATAAGTCATAAATAGACCTTGACAGGGTAAAGACAAATAAATTCTTGGAAGACAATTATCGAATAGGCAAGATTGTTCGGGTGAATATGATGAGATGTAATGATTCCAAGAGAGGGTTGATGCATGCTAAAGGTTACTAGAAAAATTTAATCGACCTTATTGATTTAGGTGATGATATGACCTAATGGTATCAGTATTTTGTTGGGTTAGCTAGATCTATGCTAAACGGTAAATAATAAATGATTATGAATGATCTTTGAAGATTAATGTGATCTGATGATTAAAGGAACGAAACTTGTAGTAAGTACCTAGAAGAGCTTGAGAAGTTAATGACTATGACAAGTAATACAAATTTTTCTAAAATGTTATAAGGATAATTGTGATTAAGATAGAAAGTAAGAATAACTAAATTTATAATACTACGAAGTTTGAGAACTCCCATAGTGGGAAAGACTTGACATAATCCTGATCAACTTCAAATGTCAAATATGATGACAAATGATAGGATGGAAAATTGATATGAAATCTTTGATTATATATGAGATTAATCACCTCATAATGTGGCTTGAAAACGTAAAATGTAAGGGAATTCCCTATATAGTTGAATAAATGTGTAAAAAATTAAACACTAAATAACTTTTTAAGCAAAAGCTAAGAGATGACGACTAAACTAAAAAGTCATAAGACTTTGAGATCTGAGCTGTTCAGCAATAATGTGGGGAGTTTAAGGTGAACCGAACATGACATCACAATTAAGAACACTTTCAAAAATAGACTATCATGATAACACGATGATGGAGTAAAAGACTATCCTAAGAAATTTGAATAAGTCTACCAAGACTTGAGAAAGAAACAAATTGAGTATCATTGTATTACTTTATCTCATAAAGAAATGAGAAACTAAAGGTCTATAAAGGCTCTATTGCTAACCCAGGAGAAATGAAGGATTTGAATTCCTTAACCTACCTAATTTAAAAAGATGAATGCATATGAACCCGAAAACAAATACAGGTGTGTCAATGAGAAATATATAATGAACGAAAGAAAATTGGTGAATATTTAAATAACCCTTAGAGATGGGCACGTGCTTGAAAATCATGAATGAATATTACGAACAAATGCAAAATTTTCCCTCCCACGAGTAAATATTGTGAAACAAAGGCCACGTAAGTAAATCATCATCATAAAAACTGAAGGGTATATGTGAATATAAAAGGCAATGTGATAATAAAATGCAAAAACGAAACATAATGACCGTAACAGTTGAACAAAGTCTGAAAGACAAAAAGAGACTCAGATCGCTAACATTGCGAATCACGCAGCCGAGTACATGTGATAAATTCAAGTTAAATTAAAAACTTTATTCTTAAGTAAAGACTAAAATACTTGGAATAATAAATCTGATATACTCTAAATAATAAGAGTGGTGTATTTTAGTTACACCGTTACCTTTATGTTATCAATACCAAAGTAATTGATCGAAGAGCAAAGGTTTATAAATAGTAAAGATCCATAGGCGTGACAGAGGAAACAGTTAAGATCAACTGATATGAAGTTATAAATATTAGAGATCCACCGTTACCACATAATGATATGTGAGCAAAAAGGTTAAGGTTGGGAACTTGAGGATAATAAGTTGTGAAATGGTTTGGGAATCAGTGTTCACATCAGAGCACTAAGTTATGGATTTAGCACCACAGAGTACTTGAGCCATGGATATAAGTCCCAATTTTGGAGATTAGACATGGAATTGTACAGAGGTCTTCGTAATAGGCGATGAATCTGTGATTTTGAGGCATCTAAGGACTAAAGATCAACATTTTCATTGGAGCCACAGTGATATTGAATGATATGTGACATTAGGACATGCCGATAATGGAACGAAGGATTGTGGATCTATTGATTTTAAAGAAAATGACTGCAGGTAAATTAATTATGGCATTGATATTTGTGATTGAGGATACCAAAATGAATCAGTTGTGGAATCATATATGATTGAATGATCTTAGTGGATGATTTCTATTTATTTGAGGATGATCATCAAATTTGATTTAATGTGAAATAGATCTAATAACAAATCTTGGTGACAACATATATTTTGTGGATTGTCAATTAGTCTTACTATGAATTTTCTAGATTTGATATAAACTTGTATGATTCGAGGTTTTAGACTTGTGATACTTGGAGACATGTTAGCATTCTACTAAAGGACAAGATTGTATGACATATTACAGAATCACAAGGCATTAGACTCCCTCATAGATAAACCTGAATGATAGATGATTAATTTCATTATAAGGCAAACTGAGTTTTGAGGACAAAGTTTTTTCAAGGGGGGGAAGAATGTAATATCCCAAAAATCAGATAAGACTAAAATAGTAATCGAACCTATATGAATGAGATAAACTATCAGAAAATATGAGATTAATCCAAAAACACCAAAGATGGTGAATGCTCGAAAAATTGAAAACTTGGTCAACCGAATCAAAATAATTTAATCTGGTGCCAAAATTGACAATAAAGGCCAACACGAGAATTAATTATGAAAATAAAATAGATAATAGTGAAACCGACCTCAGCTTTAAGTCAAAGTCACCGATATGCCATAAATTGTGCTTTATGAAATAAACAATAATACGATGAGGTATATCGAAAAATGAAATACGATGATACGAATATACATGACGATATATATATATATAATACCATATATAGTAAAATATAACTATACATATATATAACCCAAAAGCTTCCAAGAGGAAGCTGCAGGAAGCAAATGAGAAGTAGGGGGCCAAGATATATATAATATATATGTATAATATAGATATGAATATACCATAAGCTGCTGGAGGATGACTAATTACATAACATATATGTATATAACTAAGAAGCTTCATGAAGCTCCCTGCCGAGGCAACCAAAAAGAAGAAAAGAAAATGCAGCCGAAATAGTTGACTATAATATATATATATATATATATATATATATAGATCAGAAAATTCTTAAAGAAGCTTCTTGAAAAAGCTGAAAGAATTTGACAAAACAGGCCATTCGAGATGCTTCGGGCTTCAGCCAAATCAGTGAAAAATGAAAGAAAATTTTGGAAACAGTATGAATAGCTATATATACATATACCTGTATAGTTGCAGCCAACTTAGCCCACCCGTAAACAACTAACAAGCACCCAAAAATCTTAAACAGCAAAATAAGGAGAGTGAAAGAGAGTGTGAGAAAAAGAGAAAAGTTGAACTCAGAAGAAGAATGAGAAAAGCTGAGGCGCAGAGGAAGAGAGGGAAAGAATAAGAAGAAAGGAAAACACTCTACAAATTTTGGAACCAAGGGAAATCATCTGAAACAAGTAAAACTAAAGTCCATTGTTTTAAATTCCTATCTTCATTTACTGTAGATGAATTTCCAAAGAGATTAGAACCAACAATCTTAAGAGAAATCCAAGAAAACCAAAGTCTGCAACAGGGATGAAAATGAGAAAATTTCAAGATAAATTAAACTCAGTTCTGAGGTTAGTAATGAGTAGCAAATAGTGGCAGGGTCTTAAAACACGTGGAATCATGAAAAATGATCCACAAATGACCATTCTATGGTAAAAAATCTTCCAACCGGTGCATTGCCGGAAAAAGGTGATTTGAGTGTGGAAAACTAGATTATTTGAGGCCAAAAGTTGTTTTAAAAGATTTCTTAAGATCTCAGGATTTAATTGATGTAAAAATAGAAAAATTTGAACGTCAAATGGCATAAAACAGTGGGTTGTTGCACTGTTTCGGTGACCGGCGCCTGAGGGATCGCCGGAGAAGACAGTCAGAAAATTATGTAAGGTTATCGGGTCTATTTGGACCGGGTTTGGGTCGAGTCGGGTCGGGATCTGACCAACCACAAAAATTGTTCCTAAACTATGTCGTTTTGGATTTGAATTTAAAATACATTTGGCCTGTTTGGTTGCAGGAATAGAAAATTTGAAATTAGTTTAAGGGTTAATCCAAACTGTGGATAAGGTAAGAGTTGGGTTATGCTATTCCGGTTCACTGATTCAATATGAACCGGCTGGTTCACAATGTTCTTGGATCGATTTAGGGTTTCACTTAGTAAACCCACTGGTTCAGACCGAGACTTAGGGAAATTATAATTTGACTCCCAGAAGTTATGAAAAATTATACTAAGGCCCAAATAGTAAATTAAATAAATATTATTTTAATATTTAAAAAAAATTCCTAAAATACCCATAAGTCAAAAATGGGTCAAACAAACTCCAAACGAGACAAATAAATAGTCAATTTTTATTATCTCGGATGTTTCGAACCCAATGATAAAGCCAAAATTATGAAAAGAGGTTTCGGGAATAAAAGACATGTAAAAGTACAAAATGACAATTTTGCCCTTTTCAGTCCAAGAGTCCAAATTGAAATCCGTAAAAGCCTAAACTATTTTTATTCGACGTTCCGGACACAATGAAAAGGTCTAAATTAGTAAATAAAATACTTAAAGCCATGATAGACATATTTGAATACAAAGCATAGATTGATTACGGTTATAAACTGAGTTATATTTTTCGAATGACAGGTGCGTCGGAAGGAAAAGAAATAGTTTGATTTACGTGGGACAGAAAAGGTAAGTAATACCCGATCTCTGCATGTAGAACATTCCCAGCCATGTCACAGTTCTTCTATACGCATTAGTACTCTTTATTATCATATCAGATTCTCTATGATTCCACTATGTGATATTGCTTCTCAGTGGAATAGCTTAGCTATGATGTTATATCTTGCTCTTGATTTCCATATCTATTAATGATGTTATATCCTGATCATGAGATTCCGTACATTTGTGTAAAGGACCATTTTGTACACTTGTACATATGGCCAAGAGGGGCCAGATGTTCTTGTTCTCGACAGCCCGGTAACATAGCCGTAAAAAGGTATAGTTATATTATGTTGCCTTGAACCAGTTATGCTCCACATCCTTCTTTGTGGAGGTAGCATGATCTTGATATTTTTATCAGTGCTGGATTGTGCTTGTCACTCCCAGAATTTCCAACCGAACCCGGGGACGCGACTAAAGCAAAATAAAGGAAGAAAATAAATAGACGAATAAATAAATAAATAAATAAATAACAATTCAACTAATTTAGATACAAGCCTACATACATTCATGTTTTATAAAATTTCGACAGAACCTCCTTTGTTTTCTAAGCCTTTTCTCACCTAATATTTTGCAATAATTCACATATATAAACAACAGTACATCCCATCCTCACTCGATGGCCACAATCTCATCAAATTTAAATATAAATTGCCTACAACCGAGGATAATTAAATAGATACACACGTACATAAGTTCACTTCGGTCAATATATATACATGTCTTTGGGCTTAAGCCCGTACATCACAAATTACGGCTCTCAGGCCAAATATCCATCTACAGTCAAGTCTCCTCCACTCAGCTAGACTTCCTCAAATCTCAGGTGTTGGGAGTGTCATCTGAAATATGGTTCCCACGAATGGGTCAGCTCAACTGCTGGTATGGCACAATACTAATGCAAGGAACAAAATTAAGTCATGGCATGTGCAAGTGTACATTCATATCTATATGCCTTACATGTCATGCATACAATATAATGGCAATGTACAAACTACATCTGTATAAAACCCTATATCACGTTCACAAATTCATCAACACAGTGCACAGGCAATATGTGTGACACACCCATGCATCTCAATGTCACACCCATGTCTCATGATACGGTCCTTCCCCGCTGGCATGAGTACCGCTACGTATGTTTCCTTTTCGGTGCGCCCCCGATGGAAAAGAGTACCAACGGCTGAATTTTGGGTTTTTCACCACAAGATCTACACCCTGATAATGCACCAGCACCTCGTGCTGACCCACACTATGCTTTCAAGGAATCACACTATGCCAATATGCCATGATTTCATCATGCAATAATACAGTTCAAATGAAACATCACTTTTATAAGCATATGCAACATGCTTTAAATAATGCATCACATTTAAGATCAACAATAGCATTTAAATCACAAGACTTCATCCACAAATCTACGTGTCATGCTCAATCAATCTCAACACCTACACAATCCAAATGTCACAATATCAACAATCCTTCTACAACATAAATCACATATGATGACAACTCAAGAAGTAAATCACAACTCCCAAGTAATCATAAAGAACACGTAAGCACATAAACAATCAACTCAAAGTGTCTCAAAGCAAGAACTTCCTATGTGATCTTCTATCATCAGATAAGCACAAAAATCATTCAAGCAATATGCACATCAATCATAATGTAATCCTATTCCTTACTTAGCAAAGTACCATACCTGATAGGGTTGGTCACAACCCTACTAAGCTGTGTCCACTATGTAATCCAATCAACCAGGTTAATCTTTAGTCCACGGTTCGGAAGTTGAAGAAAACACATCGGCAGGTTGATCGAGTTGGCCAGCCATTTTAAATCCAGTTTCATCAGCTTCTTCAACCTTTTTCCCTCAAGCAGACGATAATCCTGACGGATTCTGTCCCTTAATCATCCCATCCATCAGATATTGAAGAACTTTCCCTTCCCCTTCATCAGATTATTGTCTAGTTCTCTGTTGCAGAGTCCTCAACTATTGTATCACTTACCGTCATTCTCAAGTTCCTCCATTTTTTGACTCAAAGCCCTCCAAAGTCTTAGTTTTCTTCAGTCCTCATTCAGACCTTAGAATGCCTTAAGAATACTTAAAGAATACTGAACAAGCAGCTCTCTGGATCCTTTAAAATCCCTTGTCACTTCACAAACTGCAACATTCATATAATCCCGAGTTGTATCAAAATCCATCATCCGAACCTCCATCGTAGCTGCTGTTACTATTTCTCTCAATTTTCCCAGATCTGCTGCATCAGATTTTGCAAATCAGCGGCTCTAAGAACATCCAACTGAACTAATCCAATTCAACTCAATACTGCCGCAGCTCCTATCTATCCCCGGAACCCATATCAGGCCCTTCACCGCCTCTGTACTTCCATCCCCCCATTGCTGCATCGCTACATACCCACAGCCACAATAATCGAACCCCCAACAGAACCCATCAAGCAAGGCAACTGACCCTCACTATCCATAACAACCGCACCATTTCAAACAAATTATCAAAACCCAAATTCTGCATCATCTTCCTCAAACCGTAACATCATCATTCAACCCTCAATACACCCAACACACTGTAATCCTACAACCGTAAGTCACAACTTTCTTGGAAAGGAACCTTAAAACAGTCTCAAATTCCCCGATCATAGCCTCTACCTGTACAAGAAACCTAATACCCAACTGACTGAAGCAACCATCCATATACATATACTGCAGTCGCAAGGAAGAAATAAGCATCCCACTATTTCCTCCCCCTGATTCAGGCTCAATCGAGTCATCACCGCAGCCATCGACAAAACCACAACATCACACAATCCCGAACCACAAAACCGTAACATCCACTCACACAACTCCAAGCCGTATCAGAATCCTCCCTGTTACACCGCTACACAAACACACACATATATAAACCTACTGCATTAATTTCCTCAATTTAATCAACAACCCAACTACAGGAAAATTTAGCAAAAACAAGAAGAAATCGGCACCATCGTCACTACTGAATTCATTCGGCAAACTGGAATCAGAACTTCAGTTACTAACTTTCTCTTCTTCAATCTCTATTCCGCTGCTTCAATCAGTCTGCTTCAAATTTTTCGAACTGAAGCAGCCGTTGCAATCGACTGAACCGTTGAAGCAATGGTGGAAACACCCGGTGACACGCTCCTCAAGTAACTATATAGAGCACGAACTAGTGTCGGGATAATCCGTTGGTAAGCCCAGACCGCAACAGATCTCCCTGAGTTTTTCTCACTATTATTCCCCATCTCCAAGAACCAAAGACCCCCAACACTCACGAACCGCAACCGAATCAAAACCCAGTTGCTTCAATTCACCGTCTGACCAACGACCTCCATCGTTTTTCCAACACCACGACATTGCCAGATCGCAAATCTTCCTTCCCAAAAATCTCAGCCACCGTCTGATCAACGGCTTCCGATGCCACGCCGTTGGCAATCGTCTCACCCACCATCGCTCCTCCGTCGCCCCTCTTCTCCTCTCTTCTTCTTTCTCTCTTTTTCCCTTTTCTCTCTCTCTCTCTCTGTATAACCACTCCTTTATTTTTATCTTCTCCACTGACTTAGAGTCGGTGACAACCCACGCTTAACACACACCACACACTACACACTACATACCCCAAGGCTGTCGACACTTTCCCTTTCTCTTTTACTTTTCTATTCTTTTCTTGCTTCTTTAATTGCTTCTTGTCTCACTTGAGACATCTTATGCATATATATATATATATATGCAATATAGCATTACCGTATTAATATTTTATTCCCCAAAAAAAAATTAAGTTCTGACATGCTGGTAAATTTAACATTAAGCCGAGATATATTTTATCGTATTTAATAATATTTTATTTCATAAAATATAAATTTTGAAACATTAATAAAATTGGCATGAAACCGGCTCAATATCAGTTTTATTTATTTCACCATCTCTGGATGCCCACTCGTGTCTTATATTATTATTCTTATTTATTTATTTTTTTTAGCCTAAATTATTTTTAATGATCCGGACTAATTTTCATATTTTTTAATAATTAATCCCATTATGGCTTACAGCCCTATCGACAAAACAAAAATTTACCCTCAATATTTCATGTCTCTACAGTGCTCAATCACAACTCCGTCTGGAAATGTAGTATTGACCCGAGTATGGGGTCCTGTCCTGAGTGTGGGGACCAATTTTACAGTCTTGACCCGAGTATGGGGTCCTGTCCCGAGTATGAGATCCAGTTTTACAGATTGAGCTCAGTGCTTATGCACAGGGGATAGCCGGGCCCCGTAGTTTATATCATCCACTAGCTTTGACATCACTATCTTTTTATTGAGATTCATTGTCTGATCATGTTCTTGTATGAATGATCAGGTAGTTGCTCAGCGTTTATTGATTACTTACTATAATTATTTGAGATTCATTGACGAGCTTTGATTAATATTATTCCTGATCATTTGAGATTCATTGACGAGCTATGATTGTTGTTATCATTCTTGATCATTGTTATTCCTTGATGAGCCATGATTGTTACTTTAATTATCATCTGTACCCTTGATCGTTGATATATGTTGTTGAGCTATGATTGTTGTTATTATCAGTTGGTATTCATTGGTGAGTTATGATTCTTGCTATGATATTGATTAGCTATCATATTCTTGTTATTTAGTTCCTTTCAGATCTTGTACACATGGTAGAGTAAGGACTTACTTATTGAGCTTAGTTTAGTTCACTCCAATTTATATGATGATTTCAGGGATTGATACAAAGGACAGACAGTAGGAGCATGCAGCGATAGGTTGGACATTTTAACAAGTAAAGGTAATAGTAGTACAGTCTTGTAGCACTCTCGTATATTCACGTCCTGGGGATAAGGTGATGACTCAGAAATTTTACAAACTATACTTTAGTGTTAGCAGACTGATATGAACATGTAACCCTTTTACTTTATTGTCTTCCGCTACGTTATATATGATGATGTGTGTGGTTACATGTTAGTTGCACTAATGGCAGTGTGACAAGATGATCAGGTCCGGTTCGGCGAAAGGGCCGGGTCGGATGGTTGCGGTCCGTTAACCTGTAGAGGGTGGGTTACGGGTCGTGACATGGTCTATAAGTTTCATGCAAAGTTCTTTCATATGGAAGATCGACCCACTAAGTTATCACTCTCCAAAGTCACCTAACTTCCTCGAGAGTCTCTTTTGGACTACGTCAAGAGATTTCAAGAAAAAAGCACTAGACTGCTACGAGCAAATGAGCAAAACTAAGCTCGTAAAAATGTGCATCGATAGCATATCGCGGGAGTATAAGGTTCATCTAGTCAATATTGACATAAAGACCTTCTTGCGACTAAAAAAGTCAATGAGACACATTTGGGACGCAATCGGAGAGAAGAACGAGAATCCCAACGTAACCTTCGCGCCTAGGGGCTACCAAAAGGATCCCTCCACAATGGTTGTAGAAGATACCTAAAAAAGAAACAATGGCAAAAAGATATGCAGAACTCCCCCACTTGAATTCCTTTGCGAACTCAAGGAAGTTTGAACACTACTCAAATTAATAATGTTCAACTCCCAATCTTGCGAAAGCTGCCGACTAACAAAGAGAAACAAATCGCCACATGTTATGACTATCACCAGACCTCGAGCCATACCCTCAAGGACTGTTGGACACTCAAGCGAATCTTTGAAGAAAAGTTGAAGAAGGGGGAAGTCCAGATTCTAGATAAATCTCTGATATAGGAGGATCCACTCCCTCGCCACAAATACAATCGCAAGGAAGCAGCACACATGGTGTCCTTCTATGATGAACTAAAAGAAATCACTGGAAAGAACCTTCGGGAAGATACGAAGTGGCAACAATAACTGAAGAACAAGTTGCTATGCTCTATAAATCTACCAAGTTCAAATGGTTTTTTGACCAAATAGGTTTTAGAACGCAATCTCAAATGGAAGCAACTCGGGTGATACTACAAATAGCAACAAACAATGGCAAAAGTTGCACCACGATAAAAGGGTCTCTTTGTCGTTCAATCAAAAAAGCATCTACCACCATCTCTTGCACAGATAAGGACAGGATGATCCCATATCATCACAACTGCTTGTTGTATGTCCCGATAGTTATCAACGAAATGGAATTCTCCCGAGGGTTCCTTGACAGAGGAGCATCAATCAATATAATGCCCCTCAAAGTTCTTCTAACAATTGAGTTCGTGCTAGATGATATCATGGCACAATCACTTGCCATCTTCAGCTTCAGTAATCAAAAATAACAAAGCCTCAAATTTGTCAACATAGACTTGGAGGTAAGCTCCATTCGTTGTCAAACCAAGCCTCATGTGATTGAGGTTGATACTACTTATCATGTCTTACTAGGAAGGAGCTGGATGCACAAATTCGCTTTGATACCATGCACCTACCACGAGTGTCCTAAGGGAATTCTGAACAAGAAATTTGTTATGATCAAGGGTTCTTCGTGCCCTTTCGCAAAAAGCGAATCAAGATACACTGATTTGGCCTACTACACTAAATATGCCAACGGCGAGCCTTCTTCCTCCTTCGTCGTCATTGCCACACCTTTCCCCAGATGGGAAGACACGCGACAGAACCACTTCGAGCCCCCGAAGGAGATTAAAAGGAAAAGGAAAGGAAAAAACCAACCCAAGATCGTGAAGGTTCAAACTCTTGATGGTCGAATCATGTACTGTTTGTCACGCCCCAGATTTCGGCAAACCCGAGGCGCGACTGACGAGACAAAAAATAAAATAAATAAAAGGACAAGGTAAATAAATCCACTAAACATGAGTCCATCCCCATTAATACATAAGATAACATGAATACATCGTTCATAGGTCATTCGGGCTTAAGCCCTTACATTACAAAATATAGGTCCTACAGACCAAAATATAACAAGTGTCTCCTCCTATCAAAGCATCACTGGGTCTCAAATAGCTGGAGGGTCCTCATCTGAAAATGTTGCCCACGAATGGGTCAGCTCAACTGCTGGTATGATGAAGTGCTAATGCAAGAAATAAAGCTAAGGCGTGGCATGTGCAAAGTGTACATTTATCTCTAAATGTCATTCAAAGCATCGCAGTAATATATGAATGGTATGCATGACGCACCCATGCACAACTCTATGCCACACCCATGTTTCTTTTCCGGGTACTCCCCGATGCAATGGCCAATTTTAGGTTTTTCACCACAGGATCTACACCCTCATAATGCAATGCTCAACCCACACTATGTTCTCAAAGGATTCATTATATGCCAATATGCCAATGCAACCTCAATGAACATGGTTATCAATAATATAGCATGCTCGAACAATAATATATAAATCATCAGTCAATTCCACATGCAAGCATAGCTCCTCTTATCAACTCAAACACAGGTCATGATTCACATTCATCATTCACTAAATTTTCATAAAGCACAAGTGACATGCAAGCATGTGAGCAATCAAACCTAAATCATCAAGTAAACACATTCCACATAAGCACGTAAGTCATTCCAGTCATTCACAAATATTCCTAACTTAACTTCATTTCTAACATTAGCAAAACACCATACCTGACGGGTCAGTCACAACCCAAGCAAACTGCACTCGTAACGTAGTGAGAATGTGGAAAGATCAGACTGTCTTCTCCTTGCCTGTCGGTGTCCCTAAATGCATAAATTACAGCTCAGTCTATTGTCATTTGAATTTATGCTATTCATCAAATTTTATGCCTTTAATTCATAGGTTTCTATTCTGTTAAATTAAACTCTACCATTGGTTCTAGGACGTTGAAGAAAATAAGTTTAGGTTCTCGTAGAACTCAATTCGGACATCTGTGTTCAAAAGGGCAAAACAGACATTTTGCACTTTACACGTGTCCTTACATTTCGTGACCTCTTTCCATAAATCGGACTCCACGGTTGAGTCCGGAGCGTTCGAGATCATAAAGTTTCACTATTTGTTTACCTAATTCGGAGTTCGTTTGACTGTACTTTAATTCAGGGGCATTTCGGTAATTTTAAAGGTTACTACGGGTCTTTTATTTTTTTTGGGACTCCGTCTCGTAAAACGGACCTCACCATTGGTTTCAGAATGGTCGAGATAGTCAAAATACACTAATGACTTGTCCCATTTGGACTTCGGGATATTTTGAATATTTAATTAATTAAATTAATTTATTAATTAATTAATTAATTAATTTAATTAATATTTTATTCATGTGGGTCAAAACATAATTATTAACAGTTGGGGGGTCAATTCATAAATTCCGTAACTTCTTGGGTCAGTTTATAATTTCTAAAAGTCAAGGGGCCAATTTGTAATTTAAGAAAGTCCCATTCTCACCATGGATAGCCAAACAGTGTATAGGGACAGAACAGGGATAGGATATCCCTATTCTGATTTCAATTTCTATTTCAATTTCTTATGCACGTAACCAAACACTCCCAATCTCATTTTAACTTAAAACCTGAGCGCGACACGTGGCAGGGTGGTTCAGCCCAAGCCCGACTCGGACCCGACCCGAACCCGAGACCCAACCCGGGTGGCCTCCTTCCTTCCCCGTTTTTCCGGCGACGACCCAGTAGGGTTCCGGCGCCGACGACTTTTTCCGGTGAGATTTCATCGACTTTTTAATACAGTTTTCTTCGGTTTTTCTAGGGGATTACGTATCTCGAGTTTGTTTTCCCTTTCATCACTCAGAACCCTTCGAAATGACTAGAACCGTAGCTCCGGCCACCCCAAACCCAGATTCCGGCGAGCTGATTTTTCTAGTTTTCTAGCTTGATTTTTCTACCGTTTTGACTCCATTTTGACTCTAGGGTTTTCTGCAACTCACCCCAACGATTCCCCATCATTCAAACGTGGATTTAGCGTCTAAAACACCAAAACCCGAGACTCACCCTAGACCTGCAACTCCAAAGTTCTCCCTCATTTCTCAACCATTTTAGCCCATTCTTTTCGTAATGTGTTCTATATTTCGTACTTAACAAAACCTCATAATTAAAATTAATCATCACGTTTCTAAAAATTTAAAACCAGAAATGGGTGAACTCACCAAGTTTTCTGATTTTTCTCTGGGCAGCTTCCTCCTTCTCCTCTCTACTTCAATCCAAGGTCTCTCTATGGTCTTCTCAGCCCCTTCATACCATCTACAACCTCACCACTACTTCCCCCTTTCTGACTCTCTCTCTAACCGACACCCACGTCCATATACACATGGGTATATACATGCTCTCACGCAACCACCTGCAGCAAGCCTCCCTGTTCTTGACCTACCCTCTGTTCTTCCTGACCTCTCTTCCTCCCCTTTTCACTTTGCATTCATTGCCTTGCTTGCATTTGTGTATCATGTATATGTATATTATATTACACCCACACTCACACACAAGACACACACACACAGCCGTACGCACACACCCACTTGCACAATTCTGACCTATATATATATATATTTATATACATCCATGCATACACACAAGATACATGAACACATAGTTATACACATACAATACACATATTGCACCCCACACACATATATACATACCACACATTCACATATGATACATACACATTAAATTTCAATAATAATAATCATAATAATAATAATAATAAAATAATTAATAATAACCATGAAAATTTATATATTTAAAAAAAAAAATTTGGGTTATTACACTGTTTATGATGGTGAACGGGATTAGAAGATGGACACTTGGCCAATCCTAGACGAGAGTGTTGCGTGGCAGAGGAAGCTAAAGCAGAAGTGATAGAGAAGCCCAATAAAGCTCCCAAATGTTTCCAGTATGGCCCCTGCTCGCAACAGCAACAATTGGAAGAAGTTAACTTAGGCACGAATGAAGAAACTTTGCAACCAGTCTACATTGCCAAAGATCTCTCCAAAGTACAAAAACAACCCCTTCTTTCGTTACTGCGTGAGTACTCTAATGTGTTCGCTTGGCCTTACTCAGAAATGCCTAGAATTGACCCGAAGGTTACCTCACATAAGCTCGGCACTATTCAGATAGCAAATCCAATCAAGCAAGCTCCGCGCACCTTTCACCCAGAACTAGAACTTCAAATCAAGACAAAAATAGAAAAGTTGCTAGTAGTAGATTTCATCAAGCCTATCTAACACCCTACTTGGTTGTCCAATGTCGTCCCCATTAGAAAAAGGAACAATTAGATTTGAGTATGTTTTGACTTCGGGACCTCAGCCAAGATTTCTTGAAGGATGAGTTTCCACTCCCGAATGTTGACACCCTCATGGATGCCACAACAAGAAATCATATGTTTTCCTTCGTAGATGGCTTCAGCGAGTACAATAAAATCAAGAAGGATCCCACAGATGCGCTCAAAACAACTTTCAAAATGCCAATCGAAAACTTTTTTTTATCAAGTCATGTCCTTTGGTTTAAAGAATGTTGGGATAACATATCAACACACTATGACATACATGTTCCACGACATGCTCCACAAGAACTTAGAATTCTATGTCGACGACATGTTAGTAAAGTCAGTGCATGAAGGAGACCATTATACGGACTTGAAGAAAGTCTTCAAAAGATGCCGAAAGTTCAAGATCTCCTCAATCGGCTCAAATGTGCCTTTGGAGTTACAACAAGAAAATTCTGAGGGTGCATTGTCCATAAACATGGGATCGAGGTAGACTTACCGAAGGTTACGACAATAGAAAATATGTCGTGACCAACTTCACAAAAGCAACTTAAAAGCTTCCTTGGAAAAGTAAACTATCTCATAAGATTCATTCCCGCCCTAGTAAAGATCACTCAACCATTCAGCCCCTTGCTCAAAGCTAAAATTCCTTTTGAGTGGCATAGAGAACATCAAAAGGCCTTTAGCCAAGTCAATGAAATTTTGAGCTCTCCACAAACCATGATAGCTCCACAGTTAAGAACACCCTTGTTGCTCTACCTAACAAGTATCCCCTCGCTCAATAAGGGCATTCCTCGCTCAAAAGATAAACGGACAAGAAAATTCGGTGTACTACATCAGCCGGATAATTCAAGGTCCCGAAACTAGATACTCCACTCTTAAGCATTACTGTCTCGCGCTAGTTTTTGCAGCCCAAAAGTTTAGACACTACTTGCTTGCATACTCCCTTCACTTAATCACCAAGTGTGATCCTATC
Organism: Nyssa sinensis; assembly: GCA_008638375.1. Taxonomy (NCBI): domain Eukaryota; kingdom Viridiplantae; phylum Streptophyta; class Magnoliopsida; order Cornales; family Nyssaceae; genus Nyssa; species Nyssa sinensis. Next base: position 21,600,414 of record CM018034.1, read on the forward strand.
TAGTATTTGCTCACAAGACTAGCACTTTTAGGAAAAATCGCATATTGGTTGCTATATTTGGCAGAATTTGATATCAAATGTGTCGCACCAAAAGCCATCAAAAGCCGAGCTTTGGCAGATCTCCTTGCTCGATTTTCAAGTGGAGACTTTAAACCTCCTTTTGAAAAACTTGCGGGAGATTATTTTGAAGCAAGTTGCACGAAGGTTACATAAGAAAAATGGACTCTCAACTTCAATGAATCGTCCACCTCTTCTAGGGGATGAGCAGGAGTCGTATTGACATCAGAAACGGGGGAAAAGATAAGTTTCTCTCACAAATTGGACTTCAAGTGCACATACAATAAGGTAAAATATGAAGCTCTGGTCTTGGGGCTTATGGCTGCACACGACTTAGGAATTTTCACACTTTGCATAAAAGGAGACTCCAACTTAGTGGTAAGGCAGACCATGGGTGAATATGGGATCAAAGAGCCCGCCTTAGCAGCATACCAAACCATTGTTCAAAAATAGATGGATAAATTTTTAACCATCACTATTGACCACGCGCCTAGGACACACAATAGGCACCCGGATGCCTTAGCAACCCTCGCCTCCAAAGTTGAAATTGAAGATGAAAAAACAAGTGTGGAAATCTCTAAGGTAATCATCCCGTTTACTGCAAGAAGAATCACAACGAAATAAGCAAAACCGCTCGACTGGCGCACTCCGATCAGAAAACAGTTGCAAGACCACCAAGGCAGCCTCCTAATCGCGCAACTTAAGCAATTCACTCTATATCATGATGGGTTCTACTTCAGAACAACAAGAGGAACCCTCGCACAATGCCTTAGGGAAGAAGAGGCGTGAAAAAGACTCCAAGAAGTCTATAACTAGTCATGTGGTCATGGGGACATTAGTCTTTACAAGCAGATGCAAAGACAAGGGTACTACTGGCCCAATATAACGAGGGATGCCCTCAACCTCCAACACTAGTGTCCCGCATGTCAAAAATCTCCAAATAATGCATAATGCAACATTATGGAACAAGTGAACGAATGGAGACAACCTTATATTAACTATCTTTTAGAGGGCTCTACACCTACAAATCGTGTGGATGTCATAGTCATTAAAAAGAGAGCCTCGCGCTTCTTCCTACACGAGATCAACTGTACAAAAGGAGTTATGAGGACAAACCTCTAAATGCCTAGCCAGAGAGGAGGTATTAGAAGCACTCAGGCTCACCCACCAAATGGAGCATCAAGGAGGCACAAAACTTTACCAATAATTGCTCCAAAATAGCTACTATTGGCCAACTATTGAGGGTGACTCGAAATCTCATGTGTGAAAGAGCCATACATGCTAGATCCATGGTAACAAAATTCATACACCTGCAGTAGATTTTCATGCGATATCAACTCCTTAGCCTTTCCATACCTGGGGATTAGACTTGATCAGCCCTATCAATGCAGCCACAAAAGGACACATTTGGATCCTAGTGGCAACAGAGCTACACACAAAGTGGGTTGAAGTTGTTCTTCTCAAACATGCCACTAGAGCCGCTGTAACCAACTTCATCAGAGAAAACATCATTTGCAAGTTCGGCATCCCAAAAACCATACTCTTAGACAATGGCACGCTATTTATCAACAGACATGTTCGTGAGTTGTTGTCCTCATACGAGATAGATCATCACAAGTCCACCCCTTACTATCCTAAAGGGAATAACAAGCAAAAGCAACCAACAAGACCTTGTTAAAAATCCTCAGTCGAGCTTTTCATGAAAGCCCTTTGAATTGGGTAGACCAACTCCCTTTAGCCCTTTGGGCATACAAGACCTCCCAAAGGAGACCTATTCAAGCAATGCCTTTCTCGCTAGTCTATGGGACCTGAAGCCATCCTACCATCTAAGATTGCAATTCCATCAGCATGAATTGCGACTAAGAGTGCAGTCTCCCATGACAATCGTGCTGAGGTCTTGGAAGCCCTAAATAAATGCAGGGACAAAGCTCGTGCAAGCCTCAAGATGTACCATGCTCGTATTGGAAGAACTTACAATTCCACAGTCCACCCAAGATAGCTTCAAGAAGGTGATTTGGTGCTAAAAATAGTCGATCCCATCATGCGCGGAGGTTCCATTTCCAAGTTCACCCCAAAATGGGAAGAGCTTTTCAGAGTCATCCAAGCCTATGAAAGTGTGTATTGTATGTTGAGAAGCATAGAGACAAACATGTCTACAGGACCCCTGAACATGAAGTGGGTAAAGATGTATCATGCATAAAACTGCCCGAGCATGAAAGTTGTGATACCAGACGTGAATGGTTATTTTGTTCTACTTACAAGATGAACATGGGGGACCACAACAAAAGCAAACTTCAATGCGAAACTCTTAAACGCGAAGGTTAGAACCTCTCCCATGTTATATCCCTTTTTGTAGATGAAGTTATCTAAGACGTGAAGCTTCCTAAGAAAAAAAATGAATATTTACAATGTTGCTCAATTATTTTGTACAAGCTATCCTTAGTACAAAGCTTACTAAATGTGAAAGTTGCATTCCTTTTGTAAAAAGACTATCTTACTTAATCATTGCAAATGATTGGTTTTGGAATTTAGACTTGTTGAACGCATTATAATAAAAATTAAAACAAATAAAGAGAATCAGTAAAGAGACCAAGAGAGTAGAAGTATCAAAAAAGATATCTTATTGATGACGGGTCAATATAAGAGAATGATAACTTTAGGATTACAAGAAATGGAAGTACACTATGTCTAGCAAAGTTGAACGACGCAAGCCCTCCTCGCCAAGACCAAGCTCCACGCCACCCATGTCGCAAGAAGTTTTAAGTTCCGTGATCCTTCTCTTAAAAGAGGTCACTTGCTCACAAAGTTTGGCATGTTCACTCTCTAGCTGATGAAGCTCTCTAATGTAAGCAATGTGACGAGGGACGTGACCAAGACGCACTAGGTGGTTGCGAAGCCAAGAAAGAGTGAGGGCATCTCGTTCAAGAACCTCAACAGTCCCAGACAGGTCGGCCAAGAAGTCCAATGAAATGTCTTTCGCCTCAAGGGAAGAGAGTGACAATAAAATGTTCCCCAGCAGCTCAAAGCAAGAAGTCCTCACTATCATGGCTCGCCTCGTGAATTTGGCAAAAATGGAAAGATGACGCCCAAGAGCCCGACCCAACAAGTTCACATATTGGGGGACAACCAGGACCCCATTCCACTCCACACAAGAGGGCATTGGCTCTAGAATGCCGGAACCGCTCTCTGGAACGCCCCCCCTCTTGAGGAACGGTAGAGGAATGCTGTATAAAAGGATCTTGGAGATCAAAGGCTTCCACATTTATAGTCGAAGTAGTCAGGACCTCATGAATCTCATGAATAAAATGAGCAAGGGGATCTGGGTCATGCACGCATGAATAAGAGGCTTGGGAAGGACCAGCCTCAGTATCAGAAGTAAAAGGCCACATTCTTCCCTCTTAAGCAAACTCCTCTTGCGCATCAACTTGCTCCCATCTGTTTTGAACGTACTGCAAAAAAAAAAAAAAAAAAAAAAAAAAAAAAAACAACAACAACAAATCAAGAGCGTGAGCAACTTGGTCAAAAAAGAGAGTGTGAGAAGAAGAAAAATGACCCAGTTAATGAAGGAATACCTAAGCGGAGGAAGACCCGCCCAACTCTTAGTCCACCTCAAGTGTTGCGTCCAGCTCTTCTACCAAGTTCATATCAGCAGTAACACTGGGCTCCGTAGTGTCATTCGAGAGGCCCATGGTCTTGAGGACATCAGGTATCAAGTTATGCAAGCCGTCATCGTCCTCAGCCATGGTCCATGAAGATTGAAGCTCTCTCACAAGGGTGTCATTAAGGTTAGCAATTGGATAAGATGAAAGAAGATCCCCCTTTTTGATATCATGGGCAAGACCCTCGGCGCTATCACCAACCCTAGCTTGAGTCTCAGAAGGGACTGTCTCTGGAACAGAAGGGCCAGACGGAACATCCCTTGCCTCTTGAGCGCCTTTTGCTTCTAGAACGATTGCCTCAGAAAAGACTTTCGTGCACTTGGCCTTGGCTTTAGCCTTCTTTTTTAGTGGCTTGGGCATGGAAGAAAGGGTTTGCCGTGGAGAAACCTCTGCCACGTTAACTTGAAAAGCCCCATCGTTCGACTTGGAAGATTGAACTTGAGAGAGAAGGGCACCCCAAAAGTCAATCTTGGCTTGATGAGACAAGCCTGCCAAAGGACCTACTAGCAGAGGTAGAGGAGGCGGATACAAGGGCTCTTTCCCCTTTGACTAGGACGCCCCATTCGTCCTAGAAGTCTTTGCCTTTGGCGCCCCTCTCCGAAGGCTCCTACACAAAGAAACAAAAAATTTGACGTTAAAAAAAAATGCAAACAGAAGAAAGAAGAAAGCATTCTAAAGACAAATTTACCGATATCCTAATGCCCTTCTGTTTCACGGGTGGTTGGGCTCTCTTGGTCTTCAGAATAATCTTGGGACGCACTTGCGCGCTAGTTGCCTTTGCGGAGGGGACTGGTCTACTCTTGAGGGGTTCAGCTTCAGCAGCAACAAACTCAGCTGGTTGAGCGACCTTCCCAAGATAAGCAAGTTGACCGTATCCCCCCCCCCCCAATCCTTGGCCTTCTTAGGGCCAAGGCAATGGAGGGAATTATCCCTTTTGAAGATTAAATCGACAGCGACCTCTTACGCGTCCCTTTGAGGAAAGAAGCAAAAGTCTTCCAAGGTCTCTTTCCAAAATTTGGTCCATAATGGGGACACACCACCTTCACGACTTTGGGAGGGAATGACCACGAAGCGATTTGAAATATCCCACAACTGTATCCACTCAAGACAAAAATAGGAAAAGGCCCGAGAAGAGATGCAATAGTCCATCCCCATGTCCGGAATGGCCTAATCAAATCCAAGTTGATGTGCAGCCCTGTGAGGGCTATAGATCATACTCGCATCACCTAACTTGTTCAGGACGAGCAACTAGAACGAAATATAGATTGTGCCCTAGAGACATGCTAAAATAAGGATGGTATCCTCCTTCATATCTATGGGAGTAACGTCTCTACAGTGAAGCATCAAGTCAACCTCGCCCAAGAGACGTTTGGCGTAGGGTCTGAATATGAAGGCTTCTTCCACGTCAATTAATTGGGCCAAGGACTTGGACGTCCCCTTCCCCTTCCACCAAAGGGCGTGACTCATGTCGTTTGGCACTTGAACGACAATCTTTGTTGCTTGATCTAAAGACAACTTGAACTTAGGAATGGTGTGAAGCTTGGCATAGTTGACAAAGCGCTCGAAAAGGAAAAGTTGAAAAAAAGTCCTCATAACATAACTTGCCATGTCGTAGCACCCAACAGAGTGCGCTGTGTCAGTGTAGATGGCGTCCAGCAGATAGTAGAGAAGGCCCAGGAACAAGGGTGCAAGTTAGAGTGCCTTCCCCCCTGTCAACTTCATGGAGAAAGGAAACACTAAGGTATTCAGCCTGTCTTCCGGGGGCATTGGGAAGATGCAACGTGAAATCCAACAACCCAAGTATGCAGCCAAGCAATGTGGGCTGTCAAACTCGGGCCCGTTCTCTTCTCCACTAGGATTTCCTCTTTCGGATGGCTTTTGAGGCTTGATATCCTTATAGAAGTATCTCAGCCAGGCCGAGAAATTGGCCTTGCGTCCACCTTTGGTGTCATCTTTCTGCCAAACGCTATGCTTGCTAGCTGATTAGGGAAGATAATAAATCAGGAAGTTGCATGCCTCATTCTCCGCTTCAATCAACTCTAGCTTGGAGGACGTCCCATCCCCTAGCAAAGGAAGCCTCAACAGCACTGCCACATCCTCCAAAGTAGGAGTGAACTCCCCCCGGCAGCGACAAAAGTGTGAGTAGTGGCGCTCTATCGAGAAACCAATGTACTAAGGCTCCCAAGTTCACACTAGTAACCCAGCTCGCGGAAGAGACGCACGTTGTCCAAAATCTCAACACTAGTCAAGCGTACGATATGGACGAGATTAGCTAAGATATCATCCGTCCACTCTTCCCAATCAGTTATGGGACCAAATCTAGACAGGTAGTTGACGAAAGAGTGAGAGAAATCATTTCGCTCAATTGAGATGCGAAGGACAGAGTTGGGAGGAACCTTTACGCTCTCCGAAATGTCCACCTCGCTTCTAAGGACCACGGGACCCTTTGGGACATGAGCAGAAAGAGGAGCAGTCTCAACTTGCTTCCAGAAGACGTCCTCATTCGTCCCCATATAGGGTGTACGTTGCTAGAACTTCCTCCTTGGAATGGGAGGAACTGTGCCATTCTTGGTCGCCAATAGGCTAGATGTGTCAACCATTGCAAAAATAAAGGCAAGGTCATTGGGACGCAATTCTTGAGAGAAAATGGAACTGTCACGTCCCCTAGACCCACCCTGTGCGGATTTGGGGCACGTGACAAAGGCCAGTTAGGCACCCATCGGGTTTTATCAGTTTTTTTTTTTTTTTTGAAAACAAAACCCCGACGGTAATCCTAATCACAGGCCATTCCGATCTAAATCCCAAGCATAATGCATTCAACATGTATAATTTAAGCAGCGGAATTTTCACAAGAGAATGCATACATATATACTTGGCAGAGCATTCAGGATACATCATAGTCAGTCCTATCTTAATCAAGCTTACAAAACAGTTTCACTACAAAATGTCATAATCTGTTCAGTTACACAAAAAGTACAAAAATGGTATAGATTCACAAAAATGGGTTATCATTTTATCTGGGGGTCTCCAACATTTTCCTCCTAAGTTCTGGACCTGCTAAACCTGTCCATCTGAGAGTTCCCCTGAAATTATTAAAATAATGGAATGAGCTTTAAAAAGCCCAGTGAGTAACACAGATATCCAGGCAAGAGTTTCGAGTTCAATCTTTGCTTAAATCACATGGTAATTGAATCAGTTTGGAAGTAATAGTTCAATAAATTCAAGTCAAGTTCAATAGATCAAAACAGATAAACGGTTCAGAGTGCTAGCATATCAATCAGAAGTATAGTTAATCATTTGAGAAACTAAAAACCATGTCATCGGTGATAAAAGCATGCATTTAAAACAATTGCATTTAAAACATATGGTATTCGAAACAATTTAGCAGATCAAGGAGCAGTAACTAAACAGTGTCAGAAGTTACTCACCTTCAATATTTGAGTTTGAAGCTATGAACGGAGCCTTCCTCTTTTTCTCCTTAAGCCTAAAACAATTTATAAAGATTTATCAACTCATGACCTTAGGCTGAGTAAGTCTACCCTATGATGGGTTTCATGGAACTAACTTATAGTGGCTAGTTCATAGGTCTTACCTCTTAAGCATTTGGCTTAGGGTTTCAGTATCTTCACACATTTATCGGTTCTGATTTTCATATTATGGACCTAACCATTAAGTTCGGAAGGTCGAAGAAAGTCAATTTAGACTCTCTCGGCTTTTAAATCTGGGTTCGGGTATATCAGGGGTATTTTGGTCATTTTTGCCGTCACATAATTTCTGCCTCGGGTTCGTCATCTAATCATGTATACAGTCTTACAAGTGTCAGGTCTACTACTGGTATCAGTTCCGTTGGAATCGAATTTCATTTGGCCTTGTACAGGGTCAGGGGTATTATGGTAATTTCATACATCATATTTTTTCGGTACCTCATTTGCAGTCACGGACCTCACCATTGGACTCAGGAGGTCCGAGACAGTAGGAATACATATATAACTTATGATTTTTGGGCAACGGACTAATTTGGAGTATTTAATTTAATTAAATGATTTTAATTAAATTAATTTCGGAATATATATAATATATATATTATTTTTGGCAGAAAAATGAACGGTCGAATAGGGTGGCACAGCGGACGCGTGCCACCTCCCTCTCCAATAGACACCACGTTCGAGTCCCATAAGGCGCAAAATGCGTCTTTTATTTTTCTGATATAATTAAATATATAATATATATATATATATATATTATGCCCCATAGGTGACACACGCAAGCGCGTGGCCGAGTGGTAAGGGCGTGGTGTTGGGCGCGTGCGGTCAGGGGTTCGAAACCCCGTAGCCCCGTTTTTTCCTTCCTTCCCTTTCTTTTCTTTTAAACGTATCAGTTTAACATATAAACGGCCAAAACAACACCGTTCTATTTATTCGGTGGCAGTCCCATTGTTTGACACATGTCCGAGTCAACCCGCCAACTCGGTTTAAAAGACACGGAGTCGACTCAGCGTCGTCTCCTTCATCAAAACCCTACACAGTGTTGCCCTAAAATCTGTAGATTTTCTCTTTCTATTTCGTGAGTTTTTAGGCTGTTTTGGTCTCTGTTTCTGGGTGGTATCGACTCCTGAGGGTCACACCAACACTTTGGCATCGGTTTTGAGCTTCGAATCAACCTAAACCATTCTGTTTTCAAAACGATAGCCGTGACCTGTAACACGACCTAGCATCCTCGATTCTTCACCATTTCCTGTGATTTTTGAAGCTATGTGATCTAAAAATCATAAGGATCAAGACCTTATTTTTATTTTTCAGTTTGGTCTCGGTTTTAGAAGATTTGGGTTTCAAACCCGTAGCTTCATTTTCAAATTCGTGGGGCTACAGTGAGTTCTGGAGTCGCGTAGGTATATATATGAGATACTATTAGGGTCTATTTCAGGTCTCGACATGCAAAATCTCAAATGGTTATGGTCGAATCAGACTTGGTGTTTCCAAGCTTCATCAATGGAGGTTGGTTTCGGGTTTCATGGTTCTTGACCTATCCGAGACCTCCAACACACACAGTATGCTCCAACTAGCTCTTAGGGTCAAAAAATATCCATGCATGCAATCCATTTCTATCAAACAGTTCCAAAATTTACAAAACAAGAATTGAAGATAAATTTAGAATTTTACCTTCAAGCAGTAGTAGTTCACACTCTTGGCTTGGTTCAAGCCTTTCCAAATGTCCCTCAAGCTTCTCAGTTCATGCACCGTGATCCTCAAGTCCCCCCTTGCACTTCAAATGGCCAAATTTTCCTCAAACTCCCTTGCATGCAAAGCTTTCTCCCCCTCTCTCTCACTACACTCTCACACTCTCTCACAGTCCCTCACGTATGCACACACACACTCACACAATTCTGTATTTTCAGAATTCTCTCAAAAGAGAATTTGATGCAAGTTAGGGCATTTATATATTATAGCTTCATATACATATAGGGCTATACACATATACATATATGTGAGTGTATCTCTGCCCTTAGTGGGGTTAGTGGCTGCTGACCTGATGGAGGTGATGGAGGGCTATGATGAAGGGAATGCATGCAAGGCCATTGGCCAATTTGGGTGGTGGCTTGGGCAAGATTATAGGTTATATACATATATTGCTGTATATATGCACAAAGTAACCAACAGCCTAGTTGGTAACTTTTTGGGACAGATTTTACCTACCTTGGTAGGTCAAGGGTTCAATTCCCCTTGGCCTCTCAAGTGACCATTTTCTCCCATTTTTCTGGTTAAGGCCCTGTTTGGTTGTCGCAGAATTCCAGTTTCACTGTTTTGGCCTTAACTCCCAATCCGTAACTCCTTTTTCAGTGCGGTTTCTTTCTGTCACTTCCTACTTAGAATATCTTTCATTGATCAAGGTCCAATGTCAGTTTTTATTTCCTCGAGTTTCTCATAATTAGCTAATTCGAGTTTTATCACTATTAAAAATAGACATTAAATTAGCTAAACCCGACATTTCATTCCCAAAACAGTTTTCAATACACAAAACATGCCAGTCAAGTAATTGGGGTGTTACAGGAACTGAGACGCGATCCGTAAAGAAAAAAGGGAACGTTCACGCAAAACCCAAATTGTCTTTGTCTCTTTCACGATATGCTCTCTAGAATCTCAAGCGCAAGATGAAGTGTAAAGTCTAAGGGAGGGACAATCCTATTTATGTGTCTGATCACGTCATAATGATTGACAAAGAAAAAATGGCGTGACTCTTCGCCTTTTGGGCGTAACTCTTCACAACTTAAGCGCAACTGTTCAAAACCTCACAATGAGGAAGTGACATGTGTCCAAGGCCATTAATGACCATTAAATGGCTGAAAGACATACCGCGTCCACAACACATTATGACAAAGATTTCATGGGCATTCAAAATGGCTGGAAAAGACCTCATGAACGACCATGAAGGGGGAAAATATAGGTACAAGGTACCACCATGCCAACATGCGCTCAAGAGAAGAGAAAACCCCACTAAGAGGACCCCCTTCCTTATGAGGGTCACATGCGCCCAACAGAGGCACCCTTACCAACATGTGCTCAAAAGAAGGGAGAACCCCACTAAGTGGGCCATCTCCCTCAAGCAAGCACTCTTAAAAGGATTAAGAGTGCCACGCATAATCACTACCTTAATCGCCCTTCATAAAGGCACCCTAAAGGCTTAGGGGAAAGTCTTGAGAGACCTCTGAGTCTGGCACGTGAATGTAGCGTAACCTTTTCACTACGCTCCCTACAATACGGGATATTCAAGGTCATGTGGATTAGCGACTATGGTAACAGACACTCTAGGAAGCTTCACGCGCCTCACGCGTGGAACTATCTAGACCTTCTAAAACAAAGAGGAGACTTCCCCTTAACTAACTCCTATTTTGGACTATAGCGATTCACCTGTCAACAACTAAGGGTTCACGTGAACTCACTAGGAGTTGATACATGGCCTACCACTATAAATACCCCTACAGCTACCACAATGAGGGGACAATCATCAGAAAAGAGGAATTAATCAATCAAGAGAAATGACTTTGACCTCCTTCACTCTCAATTCTAGGTATCTGGAATTGCGCTCTAGTTGCAACCTAGATAAGAGGAATCGCGTGAAGGTTGGCATAAGTCTTGCCCCGACCTCTTGGGAGTCCCTTATGAAAGGTTCTAGATCACCTTACCTCAACCCCTTCACTTCACTCTGAAGTTCCACTTGGCATCCAACGAACAAGTTGTACTCGCCTTTATAGCTTACATCTCTAACACAACCTCCTAGCCGTCCACACTCACTAAAAAGGAATAGGATGATGGTAGAGCCCAGCCGGTCCCATCCTCATGTAGTGGGGTAATTAGAATCAAAATGAATGGCCGATCGTGTACGTTGTAGGTTGTTGGGTAGCAAGCATAGCATTATTCTAAGTCTCAAGATGTAATTTAAGTGATTTTAAAACCATCTCCAACCCACCTTCAAATCTTTAAATTTAAAGGTGAGGAAGAAAAAAATGACACTCCAACTCATCTTTAAATTGGCATCAAATTTGAGGAAATGAATAGTATTTTTAATTTTGATATTCATATTTGAAGGTTAACTATTTATTCTTTAAATAACTATTCATTCACTAATTAATTTTATAATACTCTAAAATAATAATTATTTATTTTTATATTTTTTAAATAAATATTTAAAATTTAAAAGTAATTTTTCAATAATTTTTTTAATTATTGTTTATTATCAAGATATTTCTTGGAGTTTTAAACAAGACAAAAACTGATAAATAATTAAAATTTAGATAAATATATGTTAAAAAATTATATTTTAGACATAAATAATATTATAAAAAGTAAAATTTAAAGAATGAATAGTGATTTAAAGATTAATATGATTAAAATAAAAATGCAAAAAATAAAAAATCTAACATATTTAATTAAAAAAAGATACCAAAATAAAAATAAATTTGAGGACGGTGAGGTGTTGGAAATGCTCCAAGTAGAAATTGATGGCAACCGATGCAGCGCGTGAAAGCTAAAAAGGGCGGCAGACCGCTGACGGAAGTGTGAAATGGCTACCGCGTCACACGTTTTATGACACGATATATGCAAAATATGAAAAAGTTGATAGACTCCCATTTTACAATATATATATATATATATATATGCAGACACGTCCAACGTGTAAACTCATGGAAGCTCTAGCCACCACATGCCAAGTACTCTGTCTGCTTACCCAAAAAAATAAAAAAGTAGGTAAAGATGCTTTTAAACTAGTATTATGGTTTCAATACTAGGACAAGAAAGGAAGAAGTTCACCATGGGTGGTGAGGTAGTCCCAGTAGCCTGCTCCATCTCTTGGCCTCATATCACATAAATCATCAACCTCAAGCCCCTTGTGAAATCAAGGACATGTGGAGAATGAACTAGGTCTAGATTGCGAAGGACTTTCCACCGTCCTCCAAGTTAATCAAGTCTATAAACAAAGTTTATCAATCAAACTAATCACAACTTGTTACTTAGACAAAAGATAATAATTAATTTGTCCCATCAATATCAATAAGTCATCCACGTGATTTAGTGTGTTTGGTCTAATCCATAAATACAAAAATTTCTCAGTTGAAAGAGGGCATGGGATTTCAGCCTGATAAGAATACAGTGGTGACCACTGTTTACTTCTTGTCATGAAAGAGCTTTTCCACAATTTATTGAATCTAAACCTTACATCGGGTTCTCCAATCATTTGTCCTTATAATCCATTATGTAATCAATTTCCTCGAGCATGGCAATTAAATATGCCTAGTTTTTCTACCATGCCCTAGCTTTTGTTCAATTTTTTACAACTTATTTACTAAAGACATGTTGCACGAACATGTATCTTCAAGAAAAAGTAAAAAATATCTCTTCCATTATATTCATAACGTAAAGGATTTTAAAGAGAGACGTTTCTCTAACATATACTTCTATAATTTAAACTACTTTTTGAAAGGCGTCTTTTATGAAAATGATTCACTTGAAGAGACAGTCTTTCCTGCAGTATATGCGAACATTCATGGGTACATTGTAGATGGACATAATTTTCCTAAATTTCATAAAGATCATTCTTCAAATGACTCTCTAGGTTCCAACAATCCTTTAACCACAAAAATAACAGAATTACTAGGCTTACCAACAAAAGGGATCTAAAACATGCAAGGGAAGGACTTACTTCCGCAGTTTGCAACCATTATATAATCAATTGGGGTGGAAAAGGAAAAGAGAAAATAACTATACATGTATCACATGAAATTACCAAACTTTCTGAATCATCTTTCTACATCAAATCGCTTTCCACCATCAAATGAGCTGAACTTAAATCTTTACATTCACAGAAATATACTTTTCTCTTCCATCGAGAAGCTGAAATGATCATCATACCCACCAAGAGAAATTCAATTGTTCAAGAGGCAGGACAAAATTACCATGTAAAGTTTCTCGTACTTGCACTTCTCAATTTATTGTTTCATTTTACTGACTCCACTGTTGAATTATACAACCATCTCATCCACATAATGCTTACCAACTTTCAAGGTTATCGGATATACAGTGCTCGAAGTTGAAGTCATAAACAGAAAAGTGAGTTTATGCATCTGATGATCACTAAATACCCTATCTATATGATTTTTGGCTTCCATAAGACACAAGCAAGGGGTCTTGCAGTCAAGACTCGGCAAAACATGGATCCTATTAAAGGTTAATAAGGAGTTTTAAGAGTTGTCAGTTTTTCTAGTATAATTTGAGCTGTTGTCTTTTGACTCCCTTAATTATTCTTTTATTTCTACTTTTTTCCTTTTTTATTTTGTGGGGTGATGGGGTTTAAGAGAAATGTGAAGAAAGTAATATGTTAGACCATATCAAAATCCAAAGGTACAAATGATGTTGCTATAGATGCTGAAGTGAAAACCCCAATCAAATTTGCTATGAAGGGTTCTAAGAGTGAATTTTCCTTAAACCTAATAGTAAAATGAAGGCAAACCAATCTTAACCAAGTAATTGTGACTTTAGCAAGTGTTCTCCAGGGAATAATCATGTATTCTTTATCAAGATGGAAACAACAATAAGAAGTTAACAACTACATATAAATAATAAAAGTACAGTTGCTGTACATTTTCCCGGAAAACAAAACTAATTTAATTTGTATGGTCACTATGTACAACATAGTGCATCAAAAGAATTACAAAATAATTTTTTTTAACAAAAAATTCGATCAGGATGTTCTGTTTAAAAATTCAAATGGAACTTGAATTGGCAAAAGCTAGGAACTATAGTGTAATATCACTAAACAATAAATTGGAGAAAACATACCAGCAGGACATGATGATTCATGAACTCCGTCCAGAGTCTTCAAGCATCATTCCTTTGAGACTTCTTGCCAACCAGATAGCTGTCTCCCTTGGAGACACCTTATCTTTTCCAAAAGGCTTTAAAACAACTGCAAGCTCTTCCAATCTACTTTGTTGAAGCAAGTCTGCAGACAATTCTAATAGCCCTTCAAGTGCATCTGCCCTCTGCCTAAAAGATTTTACATCCAAAGTTTCCTTCACTGGTGTTTCCTCTTCTGTCACGGGGTTGAGTTTTGCAGGCTCGGGGGATTCAAATTTCGGAATTAAAGAGGTAGGATTTCTTAAATCCGTTTCCTTAATGCCAGGAGTATCCGAAAGATTTGATATCAGTGTCACGGTTTCAGAGCAGCTAGATGATTTCAGGGTTGCAGGACCGGTTAGGTTTTTTATCTCCAACTCATCCTTAACTACATTTATCAACTTCCCGACATCCATATTCCTCTCCGCGGTTCCTATCACTGGCTGCCCACTTCCAACTCGGAAGCTGCTGTGCCGTATAACATGTATGACATCATCAAAAGCTGTAGTAAGATGTGCAGAAACTGGCTTTTCAATTGTTGAATTTTGAGAAACGGGTACTTTGTCTAGCAGGAATTTCTTTTGGCTAGAGGCAAAGGGAGGGGCAGGGGATGAAGTAGTTTCTGCTACTGATGATAGAAGTTCCCTTACTGTAAACTTGTCATCACCACAGGATGTTGAAGTGAGGTTCAACTGGGGCATACATTTATCATCACAACTGGAAGTAGAAGTGAGGGTCAACTGGGGCATAAACTTGTCATCACCACTGGATGTAGAAGTGAAGTTCAACTGCGGCACTAAATCAGGCCCACTACTAGGCCTGCTTGAAGGGGTATCATCTTTACAAAAAAATATTTCTTCAGAAGAAGAGATTGGGACCTCCGGAGGTACACTTGAACTCACTTTCTCACAACCAGCTGTAGAATTATGTAGATCTACATGAGCCTTGGAGGTTTCAACCGAGCAAAGTACAGATCTATTGTCACATTCATAGTTTTCCCTTGATATATTTTCAGGCACCTCAGTTTGCAAGGGAGAAGCAACTGAGTAGCTAGCCAGATGTGATCCTGAGATTTCAGTTTGGGGAACTCTTTCATGATCAGAAGGTATCTGTTCTCTCAAGTTACAAAAAGAAGTTGCTGCATTATCAGACATCCCAAATCCTTGAATTGACACTGAAGATGAGACAGAATTGCTGCTATCTGTTTGCACTCCCTTGGAAGCACCCACTAGAGCTTTTTCAGACTGCTGTATGATCTCCCTTGAAACATGTGTAAGCCGACTATTGGACACTGTATAAGGAGTCTTTTCAGGATCTTGGAGTGTCTCAGTTGGACCTACCTTCACAGTATTGCTCAAGGTATTGGAAGAATCAAGCCCTGTTTGCTTCGTCCGTCCTGGAAATGATGATCGCCTGACGAGATTAGGAGGGGTTCTTTGTCTTGGCCTTGCAGGAAGTCCATCTTCATCATGTCTTATGGGAGCAGATGGAGATATTCCATCGTGTCTAGGTTTAGTCTTTGAAGAGGAGTCAACAATAGGTAACTGCACAGACAACTCATCAATATGGATGAAGTACAACTTAAATTTAATCCAAACAGAAAACAATGAACTGTAGTGCCAGATACTTTTGGAGGTGGAGGAGAGCAGTACCTGATGCTTCAAAGGATGTGATACCTGAATCCGTTTCACAGATTCAGAGCTGGCCTTTGCTTGTTCAACAGATGGTGTCTCTGCATTAGCCTTGAAAGCAGGAGTGGCTGGGCTTGGTTTGGGGACTTTAGGTGATGCTTCTGTGTTAGTTCCCTGGATCAATGCACCCCCAGCCTTTGTACGGTTGCCTCTCATTAGGGAACTATTTTCTCTATCTTTTGCTTCTTTCAGAGCCATCATAATATTTTTTATTGTCTTTGGTTGCTTAGCTTCAAGGTTGGATCTCTGTTCATCATGCAAGGGTTTCATCACCTCTTGTTCATCCATTTTATCAGTGCAAATATCAGTGCCATGTTGTTGATCACTCTGCAGGAGCTGCTCACAACAAACCTCATCATCAATAGAAGCCAAATATGTATCAGTGCCTTTGTTCTCACAATTGAATGCCATGGCCGGGATGCTTTTCTCACTCAAAATCAATCTATCTTTATCACTGCAAGAAATGCTACTGCTTTGGCTTTCAGCCATAGTCTTCCGAGTATCACTAGTAGTAGAAAGAGGCTTCTCCGGGGTAGAGGCAGCAGGAAGGTTAAAGGTTGGTCGGTATTGATCAACATAAGGCTGCAAATATGGATGCTTTAGGATCTCAGATGCCTGACCAAAATTGGAATCAAATAATTAAGATGATGTCCTGACAAAAGAGATTTCTTACAATAAGAAACAGAAAAACTGGAAAAGCTTACAGTTGGCCTATGTTCAGGGTTCTTTCTTAGCATGCCCTTGATAAGTGTTTTCCTGGAAGTGAAACATATAATAGATTAATTCTCTCTATGCTACATCATCATACAATAGATTACAATAAAACAAAAATATGAAGGAATATGGCAATTGAAATTTTTCAACAGCTGGAAAGATTTTATTTAAGATCTCTGGCCATGCAACATATTTCAAAGCATTTTCATTAGCTTTTATCCATTTACAACATTATAAACAAATGAAAGTGACAATGAGCTTCCAACTCCAAATCAATTAAAAGCAATTCAAGAGATATCAGGTATCACAACAGATTAAGTCCCCTCTCCCAGGCCAGTCATTGTTGTATCTCAGTGTTCTCCTTTTACTCATTTCTCCTTCATTGCTCCTTTTACTGTAGTGGGTTAATTCCACACCAGTTGGAATTATTGACTTCAAGCAATCATTTCCCCCTCTCTGCAAATATATTATTCTACATGTGAAACAAACAATCTTAACAACTAAATGCAGGGGCAGCTCTGCTCAGTGGAATGTAGGTAGTGATCAGGCAACGTAAAATACTAGGCAGCCTTGCTTGAGCTGAACTTATATCTTAAGAGGATCAAGCTCAGCTCACCTAATGGGTTATTTGTTTGTCATGATGTGTATCATTCTGTCACCGCCAAGAAAAAATCAGCCTTGACTTGTCACATCACATGACAACATGTCAACTTTGTGAAGCTGTTATCAAACTCAAGATCACTTTCATAAAGTGACCTGATTGGGATTGTTTTCACATGCACACTTGTTTCTTTGTGATGTGAATAAACATATTGGAGGGTTATGTTCTACAAAATGACAGCAAGCAGAAAAAACTATAAAACATCAGTTTTATTGAGTTCATACAAGTCAATCTTGTGCAAGCCAAACAGCACATAGCTAAAGCTCAGCTCATTTAGCTTACCAAGCATGCTTGAGATGGTTCTAATTGAACCGGCTCAAGCTACTAAACTTATTTTACAGCCGTACCTAAACCTGGTTTTGGAAATTTCACACCAATCATAGGGAATGTGTAGCCTATGATCTTAGAATTGGTCCCCTGTCAGCCAAAGAGAGCCCAAATTTTGGTGATCCGTTCCAACAAGGTGAGTCATACCTCTTATGTTTTGTGGGTTCTGTTCAATCAATGCTACCCACCAAAAACTTAGGGAACTTAAGTACATACACTAGACTTTCTTCATTAAATCTCTGATGGATATTCAAGCAAAGAACTACAATACAACAAAGGATGATTCATTGATTTGTGACATACAACAAGACTAAACATAGTTAAATTATCAAATAATCATACTCCATATCCCATTCTTCCATCCTCCAACAGAAGATGAAACAAAATGAGATTTCAATTAATGAGAACAATCTAATTTCAGAAGTCATGTCCACCCCAACAGACAGGTGCTTTTCCTCTTATAGGGATGCCCATGATTTCTGTTTTTTTATTCCTTTCCTTTGAACTGGCTAGTTATTTAACAGATTGCAAAGTAATAAATGTAAGTGAAAGAATGTTCCCAAGTCTAAGCGATGCGCCAAGTGATTAGCCCGTCATCATCACCTACTTAGGAGAGAATGCAACTGATTGGGGACACAGTTAAGCAAAAAGCAGTAGCTTAGGCATTAACCAGGTGACACTAAGACTTGTAAAATGGACATCCAAAAGGATGGTTGTATAATATTGAATGCACAGGAATAATATTCTTAACACCAATGCAGGAAAGTTTGACTTACAAGGAAGGGGAATAACAGGAAGGCAGAGGACCAATAGAGGATCGGTTTATCTTACTTATCAATCCTGCCATATCCTAAAACCAAATGTATATTGTCAAACATTAAACACTGAACAAAAATTAAATGAACTTAAAAACAATGAGAAATTCAAGTGATAGAAGACAGCTTACCGGAACTGAATTAAAGGAAAAAGATCAATAAGGACTCCAACAATTATAATAAATTATCTGTACATAATGCAAAGGAAATAACAGTGACAGAACCTATAGCAATGTTTTTCCTCAAACAAATGTCATAATTTTGTTCAATGTAATATGTAGGTACAAATGACATAAATGCTTTATCTAAGTCTTAAATCCATTAGTTTATATGTTTTTTTCTAAATAACGTAATTCTTCAAGAACTTAAAGGAAAGAAAAAGAAAAAGTAGGTCTTGAACAAGCTTCAGATGGTTGCATTGACAACAAATAAACCCTTTATAGCACTTATGCAAATAATCGATACACTACTCTGTTGTATTGTATAAAGATGTACCATTTATCAAACTATGTTGTATCATGCGTGGACACAGTAGATTCAACACAATTTCTATAAACCACAAATCTTAGAGAGAAAAAAAAGATGAACACAGAAACAGAACATATAAATGAATGTGTAACTTTAGATTTTTCATACATAGATAAAATCATATAATTACATCCTTCTCCTCCTCCTCCTCCTCCTCCTCCTTTCACCCCATTTCTTCTTCAGTAAACACCTAAGTTTATGAATTATTTATTATCTGTTCTTTATCATTGTATACTATTTTCTTATAAGAAGAGAGTTATGTCCAGGTGGGTCTAGACAAGTCAAAGAAGTCATGTCCCAACATGGATGCAGCTGCACTATGGACTCTTTGTGCTACCTAGTTGTGAACAGAAGTAAAAGCCAGTATTCGCACATTTGAGTCTACAGCATTAGAATTGATAACTTCAGTGATTCACATTATTTAGACTAGAGTGGGTGCACACTAGTCATGTGGTGCTTCCATTGTCTTATCCTTTTCTTCTTCTTTTTTGAACAAGTCTTATCCTATTCTTCTATTATTTAAAAAAAAAACTTCTTTTTCAGTTGTTTTTGTCTCATCAAAATTCTCTCTAGCATGGCCAAGTGACAAATGTTTGAGAGGACCTAGTTGAAAACTGCTCCCGTACCAAAAGTACTTGTCAGACAAAGTCAGGTAGTAGCTTAATAGAATAGTTTAGATAATATGTTGACCAAATAGCATGACACATGAAGAATAGACTTTTGTAATTTTATCCCGTACAACAAGAGTTGACATGAAGTCAAAAGACAAAAAAAATGGAAAAAACTTACAAAAGCTTTAAATGCGGGATGATGAGCAGCCATCTCATACATACAGCAACCTAGTCAACAAAGAAAAAATTCAGCTAAAAACAAAAGAGGTATGAATGTCACATATATACTTTAGAGAAAAGAAAAAATGGAGAAAAACAAATACCTAGGGACCAAATGTCAGATTTGAAACCATAAGGAATATCTGCAAGAAGTTCAGGACACATGTAATTGGGAGTTCCAACCACCTGGGCACAATAGAACAAAATGACTAAAAATCCTGCAGTGGCAATGCATAGCATAATGTGTCTATTCGTCTCAAGAAGAATCACATTCTTAGTATAACAATTTTTAAAAAAGAGTCCAATAACTTCATAATTGCAGAACAAGCATCTGCAACAATTTCAATTGTATAGCGGGAGAAAAAAATAATTGGTGTTCAATTATGATTCATTGATGTTTGAGCATAACTCTAGGAAACAAAACCAAATTACAACAACATTGACATTAGTAAATCTACGAGAGTTATAAGAAATTAAATAAAGAATTTAATGTTCTCACTTGTTTCCAGAAAATCGACATCTATGAAGAAAGAAAAAGGTAAACTGTCAAAGTACTTGCGCTGAACTTTTTGGGAAATTTTTCATATAAACTGTCTCCAATTTTGTGATTACTCAAGATCAGAAACTTTTATATACCACTTACCAAATTCAATTCAAGTTTAATGAATCAGTTTCATTTTACTTTCAAAATTAAAACCAGAAATCCAGATCTGCTCAAATAACTCTCTAAGAGGAGTGTTTGACCATTCCACACACATTTTTTCAGTTATCAAATTTGGATTTATTAAATTCTAGGAAACAAATATTTGCAAAAACAATAAGGCATCCTCATTTTTTGACATGCATAACAGCCTCATCTGATTGTAAAAAAAATATATATTCACACCTTTTATTTAAGATCTTTAATCCATATATCTATTATGGCAGATTAGTTTTGGCTGCAAGTGGCAAATCATAATTATGTAGATACCATGAACACTGAGAAATGACTGTTAAAACATAATTTTGTAGATATAGTTTATGTATCCATATAAATGTTTAGGGTTTGTATACAGTCAAGAAGAGTTCTCCATCCCCATCTATATACTAGGTTCAAATTTAGGAAAGTTATCATCATTTACTGAAAGAAACTGTTCCTTGAAAATGGAACCTAACATGAAGTCTTTCATCTCTTTTCTTTTTTTTTGATACAACGATGGGGGAGGGGAAATCGAACCCAAACCAATTGCATGGGGAGTGGGAAGTGGGGAGTGGGCACATGGATCCCTCAGATAGGAGTCATAGGACCTCAATCCTTGAAGTCTTTCATCTCTTAAGAATGCTAAAAATTGAAGAAAAAAATGACAAATTGAGATTCATAGAGAGCACATACCGAAGAGGCCAAGTCATCTGCCTTCAAAGTTTTAGCAAGTCCAAAATCCCCTGGTTACAAATTAGATTTGAAGGTACAAAATTAAGTACCAAGGCTTGGATAAGAGGAAAACATCCACTATAACTCCATGATAAAGTGTAAGACGAACTCACCAAGGCGGACATCTTGATCTTTGGTAAGAAAGATGTTGGAACACTGCCAAGTTGCTAAAGATATCAGTCTATATAATCTTTGCTATAATCTTTGCAGGAAATAAAGAAAATTCAAAACAAAAATCTTGACGAATACTCATGTCCATACTTTGAGGTCACGATGTAGAACAAATTTTGAATGTAGATATTCAACCGCCAACAGTAGTTGAGCAAACCATTTGCAGAGTTTCTGAGTAACACCCGCAATCATCAACAATGTTATATAATCCAAAAGATTGGACTCTGGGCTAAGAAAGTGAAAAGATAAATAAGAAATGGAAAAAGTAGTTCTATACATTGCGAATTGTTAAATAATTTTCACCAATTATTTCATAAACTGACATTCTTACATTATTTGAGATGAGCATTCAGAAGAAACATTCGTAAAAATAATATTTTCCATAGTGAGAGAATATACCTCCTCAGGAAAATACTGCCCATTTGATCTTTTCATCAATTCGGCCCTGTTCAGAGATTATAAGTCAGCAATGTGGAAATTTATATAACTCAAAAGATTTAAAACTGCAAGTAAAGTTCAGAAATTTTTAGAATCTCACATGTCTCCACCTTCACAGTATCCAGTAACAATGCAAACATAGCAACCCTACAGTATGAATCATGACCAACAATTGAGGACAAAAAAAAAAAAAAACACAGATATAGAACAAGGTACCAAATCAAAGAAGAATTTGACAATTGTAGAATCAGTCAGGGGTCTAACCTTCTCTACCCACGCTTCCTTATATTCAACAATGTACGGGTGTCGAATTTGTGCAATTAGAGCCATCTTCAAATCAAAAATTTCAAAATGCATATAAAACTATACACGCGTATACATTTAATACATATCTCTCTCTAAAGGAAGATCAAAATTTAGTATAAGACAAAACAAAATCACGATCTACTAAATTGGCCTACCTCTTGATGAGCAGATCTCCTGCAACGTTCCGTTTGTCGTGCAAGACGAATCTTCTTTAAGACATACCTGTAATTTCATAAAGTCCATATTTGGAATTAAAGGGCTACATTACAAATTTTATCATTGAATCCAGAATACATATATATATATATATAGAGAGAGAGAGAGAGAGAGAATTTTGAGACGGAAAAGGAGCATACTTCTTCCTTTCCACCTTGTGATTGACAAGAATGGCGGCTCCGAATGCTCCGCGACCAATCTGCTCCATGATCTCGTACTGATCCATTCGAGATTCGATGAACCTTTCGATCCAATTTCACTTTGTGTGTGTGTGCGCGAAAATGTAGAGCCAATTCGTTTCTCCGTTCGTATATGCTCTAATCAATTAATGTGCTGCCATTACCTTCATATGATTTTCCACTCAAATTATGGCAATGGACTAATCTTTGGATCTCCCAGAACTTCTTCGAAGCATTGGCAGATCAAACCCAGAGAAACTCTCAGCCACATACACAAACATTTATATATATGCCCCACTATCTTAAATACAAAATCAGTCGCCGTTCCACCTCCAAATGCTGAAGTTCTTGCTCTGCTTAGATCAAAATCCACTTACTCTGTTTCTTTTTTCAGTTTTGCCTTCGTTTCCATCTTTTCCCTGTCTCTATTGTTCTCTTTCTCTCTCTCAAATGATATATAAATTTTTTTCTTTTTTGGAGAGATCACAATTATTGAACTAATTGTTTAGCAGTTAATCCTGGTTAGAAACGAATATCTATCCTCTCTCCCCTCCAAATTCTCTGTTTTTTAGAGTGAGAGTGGAGCTCGTAAAGACATGCTTCGATCTACGCCGACAAGACCAGCTGATCCGCCACTTAATCTTGTTATAATTAAGGATCAACTTTTTGTTTAATAATATTATTTCAGTCAAGAATTAAAATTTGATTTCATAGGGTTATTTCAATCACCGAAAAAATAAAAATAATTTAAAATATTTTTAAAATATAGTAAAAAAAATTAAAATATATAAAAATATTTAAAAACATAAACTAAAATAATATGAATGTATTTTTAAATACATATTTATACATACAAGAAGATAGTGTGAAATTAAAAAAAATTAATAAATAAAAATTAATTGTTAATACTAAATAATTTTTTATTAATTAAAAAGAAATATAAAAAAATTTGAAATAATTTTTATATAATATAAAATTATTATATATTTATTATAAAATTATTATAATTAAATATAATATCATAACATAATAGATATATATATATATATATATTATGTAATATTTACGAATTAGATAATTGACAAAAATTACATATACAATAATAAGTACAAAAATAATAATTTAAACTTATTATAATTAATAATTAAGCATTAAAATAAAATTTTATCTATATTTTATTTTCACTACTTCTATTTTTTCTTATACTATTTTTGAAAAAAAAATAAAAATACTTTTCTTATAATTTGGAGCCTTAATCCTTCAATGATTTCATCATTCATTAAAAAATAAATAAATATTATTTTTTACTAACTTTTAAAATTTAAAATTATTATTAATACAAAAAAAAAAATTTCATTATTTTGATATATTTTTATTAGTTTCGGTATGTTTTGACAAAAATAATTTTATTTTTATAAAAATATGTGAATTTTAGTTTTCTACTAGTGTTTTGTTTTGATTTATTAAAAAATAAAAACGGTTCAACCTTTCGATGAAAAAAAAAGATTGGATCCTTTATTATAATTTTCTTATAGAGTAGTGTGAAGTAAACTTGCAGTGGTCAAAACCTGAGTGTGCTTAGCATTCCTCTTTTGGTATATTGCAAAGAATCCTGTTAAGATTAACTATTTAAAAGGTGAACACTTTTACAATTTAGATAGAATCTCGACTCTCACTTATAATACTTTTAATTATAATTAAAATAGAATTTATAAATATAAATATCAAAATATATCATAAATGATATATATATATATATATATAAAATAATGCTACATTTTTTAAAATTGTATCTCAAATTTCTATTCTAAATAATATGACCTTGACATATCATTAGATTACTTATAATAATAGAAATCATATAATTAATGTGATTCTACTATATAATTGCCACATCATTTGCAATAAGAATTTGAGATACAAATTTGAGAAGAATGACAATTTTCATATAAGTATATGTATAATTATTTTGTTTCTATAATAATTAATATTCTAAAAATTATTTTAAAAAAATATTAATTATTAAGTAATAGAATAATTTATTATTTTCCATCTAAAGGTATAGTCGAACGATAAAGACGTTGGAAATAAAATTTAAAAACGTCTCGAATTCAAGTTCCTTCTATATCAATCGTTGGTGGCTAGAATTTAAATGATTGACTATCACATAAAAAAAAAAATGCTAGGGTTTAAATCATAAACTTGACTATCACGAAAAAAAAAAAATTACTAACATCACTCGTAAGTATTCAAACTCACAATTTAAGTAACACATGTATTAAACCATACCTGATGTGTCTATAATCTTACGATCTTCGCGATTTAATTAACACGGGGATGAATCCGTGTGGTACTTCAGTTTTGAACGTGCAACATGTGCACCGATTTGCGCAGCCCTTCTTTTTTTTATTTTTGGGTTTTGCATTTGATCCAAAGAAAAGTATTTCCAAAATTGTATTTAATTATTTGATTAAATTTTTAAAACTATTTTTTATTTCAAATTGTCAAAAAGTATATTTGAAAAAAACAAACACTTATGAACTATTTTTTCAAATGTTTGGACAGGATTTTTTTTTTTTTTTTGTGCTTGTAAAACTAGTTTCAAAAAATGTATTTTTTTTTTTTTTTTTGGCATCTAAAGACAACTTAATTGCTTTAAATTAAAAGAAGAAAACTTATAACTTCCCATCTCATAATTTGGGTCCTTAATTAATTGACTTTTATGCTTTCATCTTATATGGATAATGATATTTAAAAAAAATACTTAATCAATTAATTATATTAAATTTCTACTAACCTTGTCTTTCTTTATTTTAACAAAAACTTAGATTACGTTTGGTAACATTTTCTGCTTTTAATTTTTGGTTTTTTAAAATCAAAAGTTAATTTTTATTTATATTTTATAGAAATAAAAATAAAAAATGTGTTTAGTACAATAAGACTGTTTTTAAAAAAATAAAAACAAATTAGAAAACGTGTTTTGATAATCAATATAACATCAAACCTAATATTTATAAATATAAATTGCAAACAGATAGTAGGTAATATATATATATATATGTTACATTTGTATATATATGTATACGGGCATCTTGTACAGAGATATTCCTGTATAATTTATATATATATATATATATATATATATATGCATACGGGCATCTTGTACAGAGAAAGTGCATTTACGTTATGGAAGAAAATTTAGGAGTAAATCTTGAAGAGAAGGTCAAAGAGCTTAATGGGTTTGAAGTAAATGTTGATGGATAATTCAAATAGCTTAATGTCAAAGTGGCATGGCGATAGATGTGTGAAAAGGTTGAAAAGAAATTAGGATTTTTTAAAGAATGTTTTAAAAACTGAAATTTTTGTAGTTAATGAAAATCGATATTCAACGTCATTAAATTTTAGAGAGCTTGACTCGCTTTTTGTCTCATTTTTGTTTTCAAAAATTTTAGTAACTATTTTTTTTTCATTTCTAATTTTTAGTCTAAATTTACAAACATTTTTTTAATTAAAAATAAAAACAAATAATCAAACGTATTTTTTTATTGTATATTTTAAAAAATTAAAAACCAAAACAAAAAATGAAAAATAATAATATTATCAAACGAGTCCTTAAATTCTACTCTTTTTAAGAAAATAAAAAAGTAATATGACTGAATCACTATTTTTTTTTTATTATTTTGCCACAATGATATTACACATAATTTTATGAATGGGTTCATGTTGAAGATCACCCTCCATTGATTAGCCCAATGGATGCAAAACAGGTAAGAACCTTTGTGACCAATACAAATTAAAGAATAAAGAAAAAAGGCTCCAATTTGTTTCAAACTTTCATACTCTGCCAAATGGAAAGGGGAGAGAATAAACATTGGTCAACCAGATTTTAAAAAAATACCCAGAGTTACTCTCAGCTCCGAGTGGAGTCATTGACAAGAAGATATTTTAAAAGAGCTTCACTATCCTTGCACGTGGTGGTCCGTTGCCCGCTGGCTCAACTCATTCAATATTGTTTTTATGTAACCAAAAAAAAAAAATTAACTTAAAAATTTGATCAAATAGTTAGGTACATTTTTCAAAATAACTGCTATGAACAAAATATAAGAATTGAAAGATATAAACTAACCCAAACAGACCCCAATTATAAGTGTACCAGTGACATTTATTAATTATTTAACAGGTTAATTAGTCTGTAAAAAGTATTCAATTATTTTAAGATTCATATTTTTTTTCAATTATAACGGGAAGGATGGTTTTTGTTTTTAATTTTTTTAGTTCAGGTTCAACTTGATGACATGACATTTATAATTTTTTTTTTTTTTTGTAAATGACATTAATGTCCCAATACATTTTCACACAAACCTAAACACGAAAAATTCTTCTCCGCTTTACCACGCAACCCTTTCTCACGACCATCATAGAAATCCAATCAAAATTGCAACCCTCCACTAGAGACGTTAGATCCATCAGTTCATGTCATCAACTTATTGTTGAGTGAGGTGGTATGTAACAGATCTATTCAACGGCAATGATGGGGTTTTCATACCGTAAGTTAAAAAAAGGCGAGAGGCAATTGCCAAAATAGTGTGCATATAAGTGTGGTTCTGCTGAAATTAATTCAGTAACGTGGGTCTGTAATATGCTAGCTTTAGTTGTGAGTGTCCACACTTCCGATTTAAATGGCGTATGAATTAAATGCGTCTATTTCACCCGCAATATATATATATATATAACAATCTCTATTGTTGTCATTATTTGAAAAATCTTCATGTTCCATGAATTACAGTGATGATCACAACGCTTGAGTACTGTGACTTGAATTAATTACAATTCAATAGTTTTGTCAAACACGAATTAACCAATACTCAATTAGACATTTAAATGGCGTATGCATTAAATGCGTCTATTTCACCCGCAATCATGCGTGCGTCTGTAATGCATGAGCCAATCAAATCACGAGTATCGAATACTCGCAACTGGCGCTAGCATTGATATATAAGTTTTGTGAGCTTGTATTTTTTTGGTAGATTCTATCATTTCTCATAAGAGCAATTTGAGTTCAACAATGTTGAGAGAATTGTAATAATTCTAATTCACAGTTTCATAAATTCATTAATTTTTCAACTATAAAGGGTCTCTCTCAATATTTTCAATTAGGCAAACTGTCTTAAAGTGTAAAATTTTTCACTTTCAAGTTTTTAAGCATATTCAAGCAAATTGCTTAATTATGTTAGCATTGAAATTGAGGAAGTTGATAGACTTTTTGAAAAGATGCCGGAAAAGAATGTAGTTTCTTAATAACAAACATCTATATACAAGTCATACTTTGTTGATGTAGTTTCCTTAGATGTGTTTTTGTTTGTTATTGCCCACGAACAAGGTAGGTTTTAGGTAAAATTTTTCACTATTCACAAGTAATGATAATTTCTATCTATCATATGGACTTCTGACCGAATGTGTTTGATTCTTCTTTATTCTTCCTTGACAACAAAGAACTATTGCAATAGGATTGAAATTTGTAATGTGTTTTGAACAACATGAAGCCAATCAGATTGGTTTTGGAGCCCAAAAGCCAAATTAGTCTTGTAGCCATTAATGGCTTCTTTTCACAACTAGTGAGTTTTTTAACACCTTTAGGCAAATTGTCTAAAAGTGTAAAATTTTACACTTTTTCCTACTAGTGATTTTTTTAGCACATTATAGCTAGTGAGATTTTGAGAACATTCAGCCAAATTTTCTAAAAGTGTAAATTTTACACTTTTCACTACTAGTAAATTTTTAAACACGTTCAAGAAAATTTCTTAAAAGTGTAAATTTTTACACTTTTCACATCGACCAATTAATGGATGGTGATGGAAGAATCCACTCACCATTTTTGTGTTCTAGAACTTATGTGTGTGTGTGTGTAAAACCCAAAAGCCAAATTAGTCTTGTAGCCATTAATGGCTTCTTTTCACAACTAGTGAGTTTTTTAACACCTTTAGGCAAATTGTCTAAAAGTGTAAAATTTTACACTTTTTCCTACTAGTGATTTTTTTAGCACATTATAGCTAGTGAGATTTTGAGAACATTCAGCCAAATTTTCTAAAAGTGTAAATTTTACACTTTTCACTACTAGTAAATTTTTAAACACGTTCAAGAAAATTTCTTAAAAGTGTAAATTTTTACACTTTTCACATCGACCAATTAATGGATGGTGATGGAAGAATCCACGCACCATTTTTGTGTTCTAGAACTTATGTGTGTGTGTGTATACACACACACACACACACACACACATATATATATTATTGTGTTATATATTTTATACATGTCCTATATACATACATCATATATACGTACATGTTTTTAATTCTTATAATGATTAGCTTACTATCCCTCTATGATTATACCTAATCAAAGGCCTTAATTCTTAATTACACATACCAATGATACTAGTGTATTACATAAATTCTTTTAGTTTATGAAATATTCAAAATTATTACCTTATGTAATTAGAGTTGGGTTATTACAAAAGTATTAGGGTTGGTCAAAGAAATTCTTTTAAAAGGAATGTTGCAACTTTAAAAGGGATACAAAAGATGCTAGGTACAAGTTGTTGAAAGGAATGTTTATAACAGTTGCAATAAAGTTATTTTTTTTAACAATTTAAAGTGCCAAAAAAATATGAAAGAGAGGCTTGCAACCACAATAAATCAGCTATCTTATTTCTTTTTATCTTTTTATTTTTATAACTGACTATGGCCAATAACTTTAGTTTGTAGTGTTTAATCACACTGTACTCACCTTAGTTCTATCTATGTAATTAAAGAAGTAATTGCGATGTAATTTTAAGAGTACTTGTAATGTAACTTTAAGAGCAATGCTAGTGTAAGTTTAAGAGTAGTTGTAGACTTGTAGTACAAATAAATTTCTAAAAAATGTCTATTGATGAGCCATAAAAAGCCACCTCCAGAGCAGAGCTGCCTCTGGTCGAGCTACTACCAACAGAGCTGCCAACAGAGCTGAGTAGCTACCAGCAGAACTGCCGAGCAGAGCTGCCTCCAGAGCAGTTACCAGCAGGCCTCTAGAGCAGAGCTGACCTCTAGCAGAGCTGCCAGCAGAGTTGAGCAGCTACCAGCAGAGCTACCGAGCAGAGCTGAGCTGCCTCTAGAGCAGCTACCAGCAGGCCTCCAGAGCAGCTACCAGTAGAGCTGCCTACCGAGCAGGAGGAGTTCCGAACTGCTCATCGTCTTCCATAGACTTCCGACCTCAGAATAAGGAATATATCTTGGAGCGCAAGACTTTCAGATAGGAAATAAATCCTACCCCAAATCAGGGAAGATTATCACATATCTTTTAACCTTATCAAACAAGGAAAAGAATTCTATTCAATATAGGAAACTGCTAAAATTAATGACTCTCAACCCTATAAATAAAGGGGCCAGGTATATTCAAAGGGGACATTCAATTACGTACACAATCACTCTCTTTTACACATATTTTTATTCCCTCTTTTCTGACTTGATCGTCGGAGGGTCCTCCTTCTCTTTTTTGCAGGTCCTTCTTGCCGAATCGTCGAAATTATGACCGGTGCTGTTTTTTGTAGCATCAGTTTGGCGCCGTCTGTGGGAACGACAGTCAACGAGCTTCGTTCTCTACCACTAATATTTCTAGCTAATGATTATTTGAATTCTCTCAAGTTTAATATAAATGCTAAACACGATTGAATCAGATTAAATCCTTGCATGTCAACGTAGAAATCAGATTCTACAGATTACTTGCAAAATTATATATGTACAGATATATATATATCTATATATATAATCTGAAGATCTTTTTATATATACATATAGCTGTATGTATATTTGTATAGGTCGTAATCAAGTCAGTACAATATATATATATATATATATATATTGATTAAGCTATTGATCTATGATTTTTCAGCATATCAAATCAATTCTTATGATTTAATTTTTTATTCGTTGGTGCACGGAAAGAAGCATACGTGGTTTAACCCATGATCTCGCCTTTTAATATTATCACAGGAAAACAAAGGTGAACTACCAAGGGTTTGTAATCTTCTCCCGCTATGTTCTGAACAAGTACAGCTCACGATTCAGGGGTTTTGCACTACGGCTCTTGCTTTCATCGCACTTACAAACCCCTTGCAAAATTCCTTGCAGATTATTATGGGTTTCCCACCCAATAGCTCATCAGTTTTATATATATATATATATATATATATATATATTCATATACGTATATATATATACGTGTATATATATACATTAACATGAGTATCACTTTTGAGATCTGCATCAATCTCAAAATCTTTTTGAATAAAGTATGTGATTTGTTGAAATTTAGAACCATTATTTTAACATTGAAAGCATCTTAGAGCAACTCCAAAGGGAGTTTGCATTTTGGGGTGCTAAATTACTCATTTACAACTTTGAACAGTATTTTGGCACTCCTAAATTATAAATCTACTCCAACCGTAGGTGTCAAAATGGGGTGCCATTTTAATATTTTAATATTTTTTATTAAAAAATGTAATTAAAGTTAACAGTTATATTTTAACGAGTATAATTTTCATAACGATCATAATTTAATGAATATATTTTTTTAGTCAAAATTTTAAATTTCAAATTTCAAATTTCAAGTTTAATCAATTTCAAGAATGAGAATGAGCATAAAATAATCAATTACAAAATCAATAAAATCACCCTTAATTAAAAAAAAATTATAAATTAAAAAAATTAGCTAAATAAATAAATTCACCATCAATTAACAAAAATAAATAAATAAATAAATAAACTAAAATTAAAACATTCAATTTAAATTACAAAATTAATTTAATTAAGAAATCAATTTAAATTATAAATAACAATTAACTAAAATAAAAAAAATTATTCATTATCAAAATTAACTAAATAAATAAATTCACCCTAAATTAACAAAAATAAATAAATAAACTAAAATTAAAACATTCAATTTAAATTACAAAAATTCAATTAATTAAAAAATTCAATTTAAAATCTAAAATAATTAACTAATGTAAAACATTTATTTTAAATTAAAATCAATTATATATATATATATATATATATATATATATATATAAAGCCAAACATGGAAGCCAACAGAGAACGGCCAACCAATCAAATATATATATATATAGGCTAAACAGTGAAGCCAAACAGAGACCCACTGTTCTCTGTATTTCTTCTCCTGCGCCCAAGCCGTTCTTCTCCTTCTCCTCTGTGCCTCTTTTCCCTTTCCCTCCCTCTGTGCTTCCTTCTTCAGATCTACCATTACCAACCACAAGGTTTGAAAAAAAATAGGAGTGGGAGCAAGAAATTTACAGCGATTTTCACGGCAACGATTTTCACGGCAAGCAATTTTCCGGCCTTGGGTAAGTTTTTTCTTTCAAAATCTTTGAAAATCTATGTATTTTATAAAATTCTTTGATTGAATAGAGCCGTTGATAAAAGTTGATGAGGAACAGTAAAATCTGAAAATGGCTTTGCAACCTCTCTCTTTCTCTCTCCAGAGTTTGGAAATTTGCTACCCCAAGAGCATTGCTGCCATTTTTCAACCCTTGATGGCACCTCCATTGGAGTGAAAAATTTTGAATTTAGGGTGGCATTTTAGCGGTTATCGGCAGTCATGGGTTTGCCACCCCTGATGCCACTCACGGTTGGAGTTGCTCTTAGGCTTTTTATTGCATCCCTCATATTTTAATGTTGAATTTGAATGCTTATGAGAAAAGCATCTCAGACAGGTCAGACCTCTCCCCGTCACACCTGTCATTCACAAACCAAAGTCACACAACTTTTTGCATCAAAACTCTCTCCCAGTTTGAGAAGTTTATAGATTTTAACATAACCCATATATGTTCATCAACTACTTCTATGTACAGGAGTTTCGGATAGCCTCATCAATGGCCCAAGTGCTCAACGGACTGTAACATTGGCAACACAAGTCGTCTTCTTCATCTAAAGGCAAATCACAGTCTTCTTCAATCGATCTGTAACTCCGGATCTCAGTTGAGAATGAGAACCGACCTCACCACTGCCGACGTCACTGATCGCCCCAACGATTGACTGGTGTGAACCAAAAGAGGTCGAGACCATCCAGACCAGTATGGTTGGCACACTTACCAGCCGAACTCTGTAGAGACAAAGGCCTGATCTTGATCAACTATGCCACCGGCGATCCAATCTTCTCAATGTTGATATTTTATTTCGCTCATCACGATCCTTGAAATTCTCTGAATTCTCTGCGCTTCACCATCGATATATGACGGCCAGATAGAGCTAGACGCTGAATATGGATCTACTTGATTCACGTCTTCGGAAAGCAGGTTTGGATCATTACGGTCGGATCACTTGGTTTGAGGTCGCTGCTTTCTTTCAAGGCTTTAATTAACCCAAACAAGCCCTTGCACAAATATGTATAGCATGGAACACCACAGAAGACACGCTCAGAGACTACGTGTCCATACTCGTCTGCCGCCACAAGATCGAGCTCTCCACAATCAGTCTTTTCTGCATTGAACACCAAAAAAGCCCTTTCGCACAACTGCCCTGGGACTCTCGCACCTTCCACTTCAAGTTCATGGTTGGCGAATCACCGTCGAGTCCATGGGAGGACTTTCAGTCCAATTGGAAAATTCTTGTTGTTATTGGCATATATCTGGTCACGGCCATCGTAGTGCAGCCTGCAGATCAATTTGCCGATTTGTTGTAGGAATCGTCATTAATCGAACCAAGAAACCTTCTGTTAACGCAGAATCTTCGGATCTATAGTAGAGCGTCGGGGACGCATGGATGTCGGTGTCATTGTTTGTGGTCCTCCAAACTCTTCAGTCCAGTATTGCTAAAGAGTGTAGATCACAGAACTACAAGAACCCCACTTTCACTCTCGCTTGACTGCTCTGATTACATAAATGAGTTCTTTTGGCCGTGGCAAAGGTTGGGACTCCTTAATCTTCTGTTGCGAAGACCACTGGAAAGTTGCCTCTATTATTGAGAAAATACTCACTCCTCCACATATCTCTTTTCTTGAACATCAAAAAAGAGATCTGAAGTTTTCTATCCTTACAAACTTAGAACCCGACACTTTCTGTTGCTGTGAAACTCCAGACCTCCACCTTTTGATCACCACAAATCACTTGATGAAGATGATTTCTCAAGGAAACCCATTGTTGTCAGGAAAGTCAATACAACCCCAACTCTGTTGTGGCCGTTCTCTGCTCTCATCCCAATCGACTGCAAAGTACTCCATTTGCTTTGATCCAATTCCAGATCCAAGCATCAACGGCCACCAATCAATTACCCATGGATCATCATCTATCATCGCTATATTATCTTTGCTGTGACCCGAACTGAAAGTTCGGTTTGGAGATATTTGCTACAAGGAGTTCTGGAGCGAAATCCTAAAAGGCAGTGTCATAAAAAGCTGCACTTGACAAAGACAAGGGAAACTTACATCAACTAAAAGACAAACAAGTGGTGTATTTCAGCTGTCATTCACTAAGCCAAGCAGTGAGCCGAGCCAAGCCGTGAAAACCAGCAAACTGATTTCAGACCCAAGCGTACCTAGTTCAACCCCAGCAACTTTCTCACTGTAGACCAGTGCAGAAATCACTCCAGAAAATTTTAGAATTCACCACCATGCCGAGTCATTGGTACTCTTCTTGGATCAACCTTACCCGACAACACAGTCGATTTGTTCCTCGCAATGGGACTTCCGATCTGGGTTTTAAAGAGAGGTAAAAGGCAACAATGTTTCCATCAAGGTTCACCCGCAAACTAGACAGAACGGTAGCTCTGAAGCAGTCCCAAACCCATGTGGCCATGTTCGGGGTTTGGGTCGCTACGGTTCGTGTCACCCCATATATTCTCCATTACTATTCTGATCACGAAGAACTTGTGCTTGACTTATAATCTGCCCACTTCGCATCTCTTTTTATGAGGATTGTGTGCTCTGTTTTAAAAGCTGTGATGGCTGAGACTGCCATTATTACTACTAAATCTCTTGCTTGCCTTCTCTTCATGGATTTAGCACTGATTAGTGTTCTGTTTTGTATCTGGTTGAGAGAGGAAAACAACAAAGAGATACGAAGGTGCAAGGGCTATATAGCCGAACTTTCTCACGCTTCTTTTAAGAAATATCGGGCAGAGAGCTCCAGATTTATTATGAGGAGTTTGCATTCAGATTTCTTTCAATATGAGGAGGAGAGTGATTAGGTAATCCCCCGGTTGACCCTCATGTGGGTCTTCTGCGCTTCAACGCTTGGGGCACTCACCTCTGTCATAACATCTGCGATTTAGGGACAAGGAACGGTGACGCTCTTCATCACCACCGTGTTTATCTTTGTCCTGGTCTTCATATACATCGTCATTTGGGAATCCAAGGGAACTGATTCCAGAGCCTACCTTGACCACGATATATTTGCTATAATGTCAGGTCCGACAATTGTAGCTATCTTTATGGTATTTGATCACGCAGAATATAAGGAGATATACCAAACTTGCATCAATGGATTCTTGGCTGTCACAAAGATTTCGGCAGGCCATCATCTTGAAGATGTTCTGGATAATCTGATGGTGTCTCTATGTAAGTTCACAACCCTCTTAAACCCATCATCCGTTGAGGAACCCGTTCTGGCCTTTGGTGATGACACAAAAGCAAGGATGGCCACTATAACAGTCTGCACCATTGCAAATAGATATGGTGACTTCATCCGTACAGGCTGGAGGAATATCCTTGATTGCATCTTAAAATTGCACAAGCTTGGTCTTCTTCCTACTTGTGTGGCCAGTAATGCAGCTAATGACTCAAAGCTTTCTTCTGGCACTGGACATGGGAAGCCTCTTACAAATTCCTTATCTTCAACTCAAGGACAATAGCATCAAGGACTTAAAGGACGAACAATTCACACACAGTTTAGTCCAAATTTTCTCTTCAAGCACTCCAGCCTGTAAATCAGCTGGCCTGAGTCCATCCAGAAACTCGTGGCACACCAAAAAATCATAAAGCAACTTTTGGCAGACCCTGCCACTATACCACTATTGATTGGCATCATCTCATTTGTCAGATCTGGTCCGTACTAGAAACAAGAAGCTGTTGAGATCCTCGCTTCACTTTTAGAAGCTAGTAAGTTTTCTGAGCTCCAGGGGTATCAAGGTTTGCGAGAGCTGCAGTCATAGCACAATTTCAGTCTCTTGTTGCAGCTTATAGCTGATTCTGACCCTCAAATCAAGCTTGGGAATTACATCGCGCAAAAGCTTTTCAAACTCTGCAATACACAACAAATTACTCAGATGCCTTCAAGCATCAGCAATAATGGTCTCAAACTTACGGCCGCTTATGACGACAAGCATGGAACTCATGTTATGCAGACATGGTTGGAGCATCTGATTACAAGGGGGCAAAGAAAACTAGTTCTGTCAGTTTTAAGGCAAATAACTCATTCCTTGAGCAAGAGTCGTCATGGTCATCTTCTTGGCCGATTTATGATACATCATCAGCGGAATACTACAGCTCTATTGCATCAACTGTATCTCTGACATTCAGAACACAAAACAAAGACTAAACAGGGCTTTCAAGCACCTACCACAGGGACTCAAGCATAGATTTAACCACCTCAAACCCAAAAGCCCCTTTTTACAAAGATGATTGGTACATGCTTTGCATCTTCAAGAAAAGCTATTCGTCTCTTTCTTCGCCATTGAGGCCACTGAGCAGCTACTGGTGTTGGTTCTCCTCTGGTAGTATAAGTGTCATCAACAAAAGCTGTGGTTATGATATATAAATTTATATGCAGTGGCTCGCTCTAAGAAGATATAAGCTGCATCAGCAAGGGCTGACTCCCAAAAAAAAAAAAAAATCCAGCAAAACCAGTTCACTTCAGCTCTTTTCAATAACGTTTGGAGAGTTAGCAGTGGTAGTGACAGTGGGTTATCTGGCTACAAAGCCTCCTCCTCCAAAAAATATGTGGGTCCCCAGGCGGTCCTCTTGTTACTTCACCAAGAATCAAACTTAGTAACGGGAGGCATTTGTCCGGTAAAGAGACAGATATATCCAAGGGGAAGCACAACAAAGCTCGAGCCATGGGACTACCCGAGCACCGATTATTGGAAGTTCGAGAAGTTCAATCCCTCTTGGAACGAAGGCAGCAGGCTCGAAGTCAGCTCCTTCTCTACTCTCTTCCCTCAGTACAGATATACCTATGCGTTAATACAGGTGAATTTGGTGAAATTTTTTCCTGGTCTTTCTGTTCGACTTCCTCATCTCTGTTACTCTCAATTTGTTGGTTTGGAAGAACTTTTCTATCATCACTATCAACTGAGGATGCCGGAAAGCATTTTGTCCTTCAACGCGTACAATCCCTGACAATTGAGAACACCAGATGTCGCGGATTTAGACCAATCAGAATCAATCGAACCATTTCTTAGTCAATACCGTGGGCCTAATAGTGCCTCTTTCACTACTGATCAAGGAAAAACTTACAGGTTCAGAATATGAAACGTGGGATTGCAAAACTTAATCAACTTTCGTATTCAAAACCACAAGATGACATTGGTAGGAGTGGAGGGAACACATACACTCCGAACTACATGTTCTTTGCTTGACGTCGGCCAGCCCTACTATGTTCTCATAACAGCCGACCAGCCCGGTTAAGACTACTACACTGGTATCCTCCCGTTTCACCACTCCGAACCTCACTACTACTGGCATTCTTCACTTCAACAACTCTGTTGGCCCAGTCTTCGGCCCACCTCTAGGTGGGCCCACCATTCAAATAAATTGGTCCCTAAACTAGGCCTACTCTATAAACAACAACTCAAGGAGCTTGATAAAAGACAACGGAGCCCCAAAGAATTCTCAAATACCCAAAATCTATCATACCATCTGCCTTTGTCTCATTTAAATCGCGATGGAGAGCAGTCGTGCGTGCACAGACACGGCAAATCAAGAATCCCACACTATGGTAAACAAATTGGCCCCCCAAACCTCGTGATATGTACTAGAAGAATCTGGCCGTCCCTTTTTATCTCTTAGCATCCGCAAGCTTGTAATATTGTTATTAGTATTTGCTCTGATATTCTTTGGGGTGATATCCATTGCTTGTGTGCAATCAATTGCAAATCTGAAGGGTCTCGAAAGAGTTGCTCCTTGCCTCAGGCCACTGATTGAATTGAGCTTCATCAAGTCATTCCTACAGGGCTTTCTTTCTGGTCTAGCTCTCAGAATATTCTTGTACATTCTTCCTACAGTTCTATTGATTATGTCAAAAATTGAGGGACATGCAGCATTATCAGTATTAGAACATAGAGTGGCAGCAAAATACTATTACTTTATGTTGGTGAATGTATTCTCGGGGAGAATAGTGACTGGCACAGCTTTCCAGCAACTTTATTCTTTCCTTCATCAATCGGCCATTGAGATTCTAAGAACCATTGGGGTTTCAATACCAACGAAGGCTACTCTCTTTATTACATATATAATGGTTGATGGGTGAGCTGGCATTGTCAGTGAAGTCCTCCAATTGAAGCTTTTGGTCATTTTTTTGCCTTAAGAATTTGTTCCTGGTCAAAATTGAAAGGGAACAGAGAGAGGGCAATGGACCTTGGGAGTGTGTATTTTCCAGAGACTCTCCCAAGTCTTCAATTGTACTTCCTGTTGGGTATTGTGAATGCTATGATCACTCCGATCCTGTGATTGAACCAGTTCTTCCAAGGAATTTCGTAAAAGCAGAATGGCAAGATCATCACTATTTCCTGCTTCCTCATGTAGTCCACCAGAAGAATCTTTTAAACAAGATGTGATCTCTACTGTTGAGAACACCATAAGAAAATATATGCTGACAATCTCATGTGCTTTCTTAAAGGAGTCAGCTCATGCCTGTCACAGTTGGAATTATATTGCTACAATCTCGATAAATCCATTGAAGAAATACGGTCTGATTTAGTTCATGACTATTGAGAAGCCAATGCAAAGCTTAAATTCTAAATCTCTCTTTCAAGTTACTATTTGGTTTGTTATCTGATGATCTTGCAGGGCTGGAATCAATGGACTCACTTAACCTTGATTTAAGCCACTTATCAGGTCAAGTACCTGACTAAATTTCCAACTGGAAACGGGTGCAGTCTATTATGTTAGCAAAGAACCGTTTTAGCAGCTCTCTACCGCCACTCAGCACTTTTATCATTGGACTGCTTACTACTAATCTATCAATTGACCACTCTGCTGTTTCTACGACCCTTCCATCATATTGACCCCTAAAACCTTGTATCTATTACAAGTTCCTTAGGTTTGGTCCATCCTAATGTACAGACTCAGGTCTGGTCCATCTTAATGTACAGACCCCCCAAGTCTGGTCCGTCTTAATGTACAGACTCAGGTCTGGTCCACCTTAATGTACAGACCTCTCAGGTCTGGTCCATCTTAATGCACAGACCCCCATGTCTGGTCCATCTTAATGTACAGACCTCTCAGGTCTGGTCCATCTTAATGCACAGACCCCCAGGTCTGGTCCATCTTAATGTACAGACATCTCAGGTCTGGTCCATCTTAATGCACAGACCCCCAGGTCTGGTCCATCTTAATGTACAGACCTCTCAGGTCTGGTCCATCTTAATGCACAGACTCATGTCTGGTCCATCTGAATGCACAGACTCTCAGGTCTGGTCCATCTCAATGTACAGACCCCCCATGTCTGGTCCATCTTAATGCACAGACTCAGGTCTGGTCCATCTTAATGTACAGACCTCTCAGGTCTGGTCCATCTTAAGGCACAGGCTCAGGTCTGGTCCATCAAAATGTACAGACTTCATGTCTGGTCCAACTAAATGTACAGACCTCATGTCTGGTCTACCTAATGTACAGACCTTCTGGTCTGGTCCATTTTTCTTACTCTATCAACCTTTATAAAAATCTTGTTTTATTTCCAAATGTTGCAGAACAATATATTATGAATCATCACGTACGTGTGACTCTTCAAAACCCTAACCTCAGCTCTGCACAGATCTCACAGAACTGAGGCTCGGGGGGGGAGTAACTGATGAGCCATAAAAAGCCACCTCCAGAGCAGAGCTGCCGAGCAAAGCTGCCTCTGGCCGAGCTACTACCAGCAGAGCTGCCAACAGAGCTGAGCAGCTACCAGCAGAGCTGCCGAGCAGAGCTGCCTCTAGAGCAGTTACCAGCAGGCCTCCAGAGCAGAGCTGACCTCTAGCAGAGCTGCCAGCAGAGCTGAGCAGCTACCAGCAGAGCTGAGCTGCCTCCAGAGCAGCTACCAGTAGAGCTGCCTACCGAGTAGGAGGAGTTCCGAACTGCTCATCGTCTTCCATAGACTTCCGACCTCAGAATAAAGAATATATCTTGGAGCGCAAGACTTTCAGATAGGAAAGAAATCCTACCCCAAATCAGGGAAGATTATCACATATCTTTTAACCTTATCAAACAAGGAAAAGAATTCTATTCAATATAGGAAACTGCTAAAATTAATGACTCTCAACCCTATAAATAAAGGGGCCAGGTATATTCAAAGGGGACATTCAATTACATACACAATCACTCTCTTTTACACATATTTTTATTCCCTCTTTACTGACTTGATCGTCGGAGGGTCCTCCTTCTCTTTTTTGCAGGTCCTTCTTGCCGAATCGTCGAAATTATGACCGGTGCTGTTTTTTGCAGCATCATCTATATTTGGCTTTCTTGTGTCTTTATGTTTCTTTGAGAGAGTTTTAAATTATGCAGAATTGATTTTGAAATTATTGACTTTGGCAAAATCAGTTTTTCTGTTTTTGTTGGGTGTAAATTTTTTAAAAAGTGATCATGCATTTGTGTTATTTATTTAATAAATATATATAGTATGATAAATATAATAATTATATAATTACATGTGGCAGTTGTTGGTGAAGGGCGGAATGCCATTATCAACGTTTTGTGGTCGGTATCGTCTCTTCTTTCACATATTGTTCCTTAAATTGAGGATAAAATGCTCCCGTACATGCTCTTTGTAGCAATTGCGTCCTTGTATGCCATTCGGACATTACATATGAAAGCTGTAATGCCAAAGCTGTACACATTTATAATATTCAAGAAAGGGACAAGTTGGTGTTCTGATTCACAAATATTGAAGCAATTGAAGGAAATTTTTCACATTGATGTTACTCTTTTTATCAAGGCCACTCGTTTTTTGCTACCTGTCAAGAACTCAGGGTCAGAGGGTCACCAGATAGGTTTCGGTAGTCGCTGCGATAATAAAGTCATAATTGAAAAGAATAATTAAACATGAATCGAAAACGTACCTTATGGTCTTGTTTATAGGTTGCAGATCTCCTAAGTTAAGTAAGATTAAGAGTCATGAAAGTAAAGATTCGAAGATATCCGAAGATAGTAGTTGCCATATTGAACTTTGTTTTCTTATTATGAGACCGGTAGGACATGGATGGCGGTGCTATGTTTTGAATCATATACATCTGATCCCCCGTGCCTGTTTGATCTAGGTAAAACAATCTTTCCTGATCTGTACCTTGAAGAGCTCTCAATAAACACGTGTCATGCTTTGGATATATTTGTGATTTTACTGTATATCAAACATTATGAACAAAAATGACAAAAGGTTAAAAAATTATTAAGTATGAAAGTTGTGCAAGTGCTCAATTTTTACATAATTAACGTGAATTTAATTTTATAACAATTAAAAGTATGGAAAGTAGTAGTTTTGATTCACAAAAAACTAAGCCTTTTAGTATCAAAATTTGATTATCCAATTTCATGATGTTGTGTTTAACACTATAGATTCCAGGTTTTGGAATTAAAATTGGTTGGTGTTGAAAAGAAGATAGTTCAATTTTTAAACTAATTTGCTTTCAACTTAACTAATTCTAATTTCAAGACTCCAATTAAGCAATGCTAAACACACAGATGACAAAATGTCACATTCAATTAGGTCAATACCTTGCTCCACCGTTAATGGAATGAGTGTGGGAAAAAATAAAAAGAAAGAAGCAAACACAAGAAAAGAAATTAAAATCCGATACAGGTTGAGGTGGGAATGGATTTGAGTACCAGTGCCCCGCTTGTATATTTAAATTACGCAAATATACTTCAATATTTCTATATTTTCTTAAATACTATTACATATATAAATTTAAATAGTATATATATTGATATACCGCAAACAGACACACCAATCACTTTGAGACACGTGTGCTTACAGAGCCGATAAACTCAGTCATACAGAGCAGTCACAGCCTTCAGGGCATTCTCATATATATATATATATATATATATATATATATATATATATATATATCCTACAGAGCCGATAAACTCGGTCATACAGAGCAGGCAGAGCCTCCAGGGCATTCTCATGCACATATCCTCCAGACCTTATGCTCTGGGCAATATTCACTCAGCATTTCATATGGTTCCGACCTTATGGTTTCCTTAACAACTGCCAAGCAGGGAATAAGGAAACAGTCTTCAACACGGAAACAATCTTCAATAAGGAAACTACTATCTATGATTATAATCTCTATCTACGACACAATACTCCACAAGGTAACTGCAATCTCCAATGATCAAATCCCTATATTCATGGCACCGAATCCTAATCAACTTAGGAAGGCCACGATCTATAAATTAAACCCTAAAGGTACGCTTTATTTTTTATGCTCATTCTTTGGCTTTCAATACAGTCATTTCAATTCAGTTTACTTACTTAAGCATCGGAGCGGCTACCGCCGGAGCCAATCCAGTGGTCCCCTGATCCCTTTTCTGAGTGTTCTACAGGTCGCGGAGCTCATACTTATTGCGAGTCGAAAAGTGCAGCATCAGTTTGGCGCCGTCTGTGGGAACGACTAATCTCCAAGTGCTTTATTCACAAACTCATCTCTTTCCTCACCGGAAAACTATGGCCCCAAATCTCCGACCGCGACAGAATACTCAGAATCCACAAAGCTCTCAACGTCGGCCGCCTGCTCCACGAGCAAGGAGGCCAACGGTTGATCCCATGCGACAAGAGATCGAATCAATCAAACGACACAATGAACTGGTGTAGGAATAGTTGCTTGCCATAACTAGAACATTGGCAACGCTCACACAGAATTAAGGGACGAATCCTCCTAACTCGCCGGTCAACATTGCTGCGGGAACACAACCCCCTATTGCCACTGAAAATGAAGAGCCCCATGAGCAGGCTCCAAATAACCAGCCTGGGCACCC
This sequence comes from Nyssa sinensis, assembly GCA_008638375.1. Lineage (NCBI taxonomy): Eukaryota > Viridiplantae > Streptophyta > Magnoliopsida > Cornales > Nyssaceae > Nyssa > Nyssa sinensis. The sequence goes on from CM018034.1 coordinate 21,643,037, forward strand.
CTAGGGTGTTGCTCGCGTTGGCAGAGATCCGCAGCCGTCAGTAGCTCCAAGTTGGGGAACATCAGCCTTCGTGCCTGACGTCCATTACCGGAGCACTACTCGAGCCCCAACTCCAAGGGCTTCGGGAGTGCATCCGGCACCACAGGGGCCTCATCCCCATGCAGCACCAATCCCTCCAGTTCGGAACCCTCTTCCGTCCGAGGGACGTACTCAGCCCGACTACCCTGAAGCCGAGGCTGCGAGACAAGGTTCACAAGATGTCAGATTCAGAGACCCACGGAGGGTAGAAGAAATTGCCAAATCTATGGACCGAACAATTGCTTTAAGAGGTGCCTAGAACCCTCCAGAGCAAGATGAGTTAGCCAGGCTACTCGGAAGACTTGCCACCCCATTCACTCACGCCATCATATCAGAAGAAAGGCCCAGAAAGTTCATGGTGCCCAAGTTCACCCTGTACGATGGGTTTGGAGACCTAGGAGATCATCTCTCGCACTACCAGCATACGATGGCCCTCCACGGGGCCTCTGATGCTTTTATGTGTCAAACTTTCATTACCAGCTTCAAGGGAACTGCTCTAAAATGGTTCCATCACCTCCCTCCGAACTCAATTACCAGCTTCTATGAGCTCGGTAGGCAATTCTTGGATAGGTTTATGACCAGCAGAAGGCTCAGAAGGGGACCAGAATTCCTGTTAAATATCAAACAGACTAAGGAGGAGTCCCTCAGAGCCAAAATTGCGCGCTTCAATGCCGAACTCGCGGAGATCACCGACTGCAGCCCAAAATTCCTTGTAGCTGCCTTAACTACTGGACTTGCTAACGGTGGCTTCAGAGATTCCTTGACAAAAAGCCCTCCAGCCGATATGGCGGCATTAATGGATCGGGCCAGGAAGTATATCAACCTGGAAGAAGCCAACCGCACATCCCAGAAGGGCAAAGATTAGACCTAGAGGGATAATCCGAAGAGGGAGGATCACAAGAAGGAGGACCACAAAAGAGACTCCAGCAAGAAGAGGGCCAGGAGTCCAGAAAAGAGAACAGCACCCAGAGCTGTGTACAATTCCGGACCAAAGGAATTCATTAACTTTACCCCTTTGAACACTACACCTAACTAGGTACTCCGGCAGATTCGAGATTGGGAAAACTTGAGGTGGCCGGAACTAATCAAAGGGGATCCCAGCCTTCGGGACCAAAGTAAGTATTGTAATTTCCATAAAGATCATGGACATACGACTAACTCATGCAGGACCCTCCGGTATGAGATAGAGCAACTCATAAAGAAAGGACGTCTTCGGGAGTTCGTCAAGCAGGATGGAAGACAGAACCCCCAAGAAGACAAGCCTCAACAACGGCCAGACCAGAGGCTCGAGCAGAAGTAGGAGCAGAGGGAAGGACGAAACGAGCCTCAGAGGCAGAACAACCATGTCATCTACGTCCTCCATGCTGACTCCCCTATTATAGGAATGTCCAACAGGGCAAGAAAGAGATACGCTAGGGAGGCCAGGGCTGCCCCGGACGTATTGCAGATCTCCAATGTGGAAAAAAGGCTCAAGCCAGCACCAGAGATCCAATTCACTGAACAGGATCTAGCAGGGGTACATTGCCCTCATAGTGATGCCCTTGTCATCACTCTCAAAATCGCCAACTTTGAGATCAGGAGAGTCCTGGTCGATACTGGCAGCTCCGTCAATATACTGTTCCATGAGCCACTCAAACAGATGGGAATGGACCACAACAACATCAAGCCTACTACTGCCGTGATGGCAGCTTTTGATGGCAATCTCAGCACCCCATTGAGGAGAATCGACCTTCCTGCTACTGTGGGAGAGGGAGAAGGGCAGAAGACCACCATCTCAGAGTACATGGTGTTGAATATGAAATCTCCCTACAACGTCATAATTGGGAGACCATGGTTGCACTAGATAAGGGCGGTCAACTCGACCCTCCATCAATGTTTAAAGTACGTCCACAATCAGAACGTTCACTCTGTTCGAGGATGCCAACCAACTTCTCGAGAGTGTCATGCCATTGCACTCAAGGAGAAGGCCACCAAATAGCAATTACAGTACACTCGGGACTGTACAGATCCAGTTCTCACCCACACTCCCGAGGTGGAAGGTTGCCCATCCAGCATTGAAGAATCCTTGAGCCCAAGGGGACGAGACAGCCGAGCCAAACCCATTGGCGAGCCCATCAAAGTGTTGGTCAGTTCAGAATCAGAGGGGCGTTATTTATACATCGGCCCAGATCTGACACACACCGAGCAGGAGAAGATAGTCAGGTTTCTAAAAGACAACCTCTCTATATTTGCTGGGGAGACCAGAGATATGGAGGGTATAGATCCTAACCTCATAACTCACAAGCTGATGGTAGATCCAGATCATCCACTAGTCAGACAGAAGAGAAGGTCGATTGCTCCAGAACGGCATCGGGTTATAAACGAAGAAGTCCAGAGGCTACTTGAAGCCAAAATGATACGCAAAGTGTTCTACCCCGAGTGGCTAGCTAACACCGTCCTGGTCAAAAAGAAAAATGGCAAGTAGAGAGTCTGCGTTGATTATACAGACCTCAATAAGGCGTGCCCCAAAGACAGCTTTCCACTGCTAAGGATAGATCAATTGGTTGACGCCACTGCGGGACATGAGCTCATGAGCTTCATGGATGCCTATTCTGGATACAACCAAATTCAGACGTACCCTCCAGACCAAGAGAAGGCAGCCTTCATAACCGAATGAGGTCTCTACTGCTACAGAGTAATGCCTTTCGGTTTGAAGAAAGCTGGAGCCACATATCAGCGGTTGGTGAACAAGATGTTCAGCCTGTTGCTCGGCAATACCATGGAGGTATACATCGATGACATGCTGGTCAAGAGTCTGTAAAAAGGTAGTCACCTCCAACACTTAGCCCAGACCTTCGATATCCTAAGGCAGCACAAGATGAAGCTCAACCCCTCGAAATGTACCTTCGGGGTGACGAAGGGAAAATTGTTGGGATACATTGTTTCTCAGAGGGGTATCGAAGCAGACCCTACTCAGATCCAAGCTCTGATTGGACTGAAGTCGCCAAAAACCAGAAAAGACATTCAGGCACTGAATGGCAGGATCGCGGCACTAAGCAGATTTATCTCCAAATCCACTGATCGCTGCTTACCTTTTTTCAAAGCTCTAAAGGGCAACAAAGCTTTACAGTGGATGGAGGAATATGAGAAAGCTTTTCAAGAGCTGAAGGAGTATCTGGCCTCTCCAGAACTTCTGTCAAAACCAGTATAAGGAGAAAAGCTACTTTTGTAGCTTGCAGTCTCTGAAAACGCAGTCAGTTCCGCATTAGTCAGACTAGACAGAGGATTACAGAGGCCCATATTCTACGTCAGTAGGGCGCTACTCGACACAGAAAAGAGATATCCAGAAGTAGAAAAGCTAGCCTTCGCCTTGGTCATATCAGCTCGGAAGCTCCGACCTTATTTCCAAGCTCATCCGATTGAAATCCCAACTGCCTGTCCTCTGAAGTCAATATTGAGGAAACCTGAGGTATCGGGAAGATTAGTGAAGTGGTCTGTGGAGCTAGGAGAATTTGATATATCATATGTACCTCGAAATTCCATCAAAGGGCAGCCCTTGGCTGATTTCGTTGCCGAGTTCACCCTGGCACTTCAAGACAAGGCAGAGATCATCGAAACTTCAGGAACCTGGCTGCTCTACATCAATGGATCGTCAACCGATCAAGGCTCAAGAGTAGGACTGATACTACAATCCCCTGATGGGCTCTCGTCAGAAAAAGCAGTCAGTCTGGGATTTAAAGCTTCCAACAATGAAGCAGAATATGAAGCCCTAATCCTAGGCATCAAGTTGGCCCTGGAATGTGAGGTTCAGAACCTCAAAGTCTTCTCAGACTCCCAACTGGTGGTAAGCCAAGTCTTGGGAGAATTCTCCATTAAAGATGATAGGATGCTTCGGTACTCCGAATTGGTGAACCACTTGAAGCATTCTTTCCAGACATTCACTATCTAGAAAATTGAAAGAAGCCAGAACTGCAGAACAGATGCTTTGGCTAATATGGCGTCCCGCCTAAAGTCTGAAGCAAACTCCACAATAAAAATCTCCTATCAGCCAGGACCCAGCATAGAGGAAGCCCAAGTTGCTCAAATTGCTGAGCAGCCCCAGAACTGGATGACTCCAATCCTCCAGTACCTACAATCCGGGCTCCTCCTAGAAGATAAAAACAAAGCCAGGAGAATCCGAATCAGAGCGGCTCGGTACCTGATCCTGAACAACAAGCTTTACAGAAGGTCTTATTCTCAACCTCTGTTAAAATGCTTAGCTCCAGAAGAATCACAATATATCTTGGCTGAAATACAGGAGGGAATTTGTGGGAATCATAATGGGGGCAGAACTATAGCTCACCGAGCTCTGTCTTAGGGCTATTACTGGCCTAGCATGCTAAAGCAGGCTAAGGAGTATGTTCATAAGTGCGACAAATGCCAAAGATTTGCCCCATATCAACATCAGCCTCATCACGCGCTCATCCCAATTCCTAGTCCTTGGCCCTTTGCTCAGTGGGGGATGGACATCGTGAGTCCATTACCAAAGGCCCCACCAAACAGGAAGTATCTCTTGGTAGCCATTGACTACTTCTCTAAGTGGGCCGAAGCTGAACCTCTAACACATATCACAGAAAAGGAAGTTGAGAGCTTCACCTAGAAAAACATTGTTTGCAGGTTCGGTATACCACGTGTGATTATCTCCGACAATAGGACACAGTTCACTAGTAAAGGCTTCAAGAAATTCTATGAAAATCTCAACATTAGACAACACTTTGCCTCTCCAGGCCATCCACAAGCAAATGGGCAAGCAGAGGTCACCAACCGAACAATCCTTAACGGATTAAAGAAAAGGTTGGAACAGGCCAAAGGAAAGTGGGCAGAGGAACTCCCTGGAGTTCTTTGGGCTTACAAAACGACCAGAAGAACTCCCACCTCTGAAACTCCCTTCTCACTGGCCTATAGCACAGAAGCAGTAATCCCGGTTGAGATCGGTATGCCAACTCTGAGGACTGAAGCCTTTGAGTAAGAATCCAATGATCAGCAGCTGATGGAAAATTTGGATTTGCTTGAAGAAAGAAGGGATCAAGCCAGCATCAGGATGAAAGCTTATCAGCAGAGAATGGTCGACAAATCCAAGGTGGGGCTCAAGACGGTCAGCTTTCAAGTCAGAGACTTTGTCTTAAGAAGAGTCTTTCAAAACACCAAGGATCCCACTATGGGAAAGTTGTCACCAAACTGGGACGGCACCTACAGAGTAACGAGGGTTGTAAGGCCTACCACCTACTGGCTAGAAGACATGATTGGGAAGCCTTTTCCTAGGCCATGGAACGTGGAACATTTACGGAAGTATTATCAATAGAGACATTTCTTTCTTTTTTAATACCTCCATGGAATGTTCATCTTTTAATGCACAGGCCTCTAGAGCCTGGTCCATAATGTACAAGTCTTAGGACTTGGTCCATCTTTTAATGCACAGGCCTCTAGAGCCTGGTCTATAATGTACAAGTCTTAGGACTTGGTCCATCTTTTAATGCACGGGCCTCTAGAGCCTGGTCCATAATGTACAAGTCTTAGGACTTGGTCTATCTTTTAATGCACGGGCCTCTAGAGCCTGGTCCATAATGTACAAGTCTTAAGACTTGGTCCATCTTTTAATGCACAGGCCTTCAGAGCCTGGTCCATAATGTACAAGTCTTAGGACTTGGTCCATCTTTTAATGCACGGGCCTCTAGAGCCTGGTCCATAATGCACAAGTCTTAGTACTTGGTCCATCTTTTAATGCACGGGCCTCTAGAGCCTGGTCCATAATGTACAAGTCTTAGGACTTGGTCCATCTTTTAATGCACAGGCCTCTAGAGCCTGGTCCATAATGTACAAGTCTTAGGACTTGGTCCATCTTTTAATGCACAGGCCTCTAGAGCCTGGTCCATAATGCACAAGTCTTAGTACTTGGTCCATCTTTTAATGCACAGGCCTCTAGAGCCTGTCCATAATGTACAAGTCTTAGTACTTGGTCCATCTTTTAATGCACAGGCCTCTAGAGCCTGGTCCATCTATAATGTACAAGTCTTAAGACTTGGTCCATCTTCTAATGCACAGGCCTCCAGAGCCTGATCCATCTATAATACACAAGTTTTAGGACTTGGTCCATCTTTTAATGAACAGGCCTTCCGAGCCTAGTCCATCTTTAATACACAAATTCTATGCTCCAGTCCATCTAAAGACAGAAGTTCCGAACATCTTCAAACTAAAGTTTCCTAGATCAGAATACCTCAGAGCTGATACTTAGATTATTTGGCTTATCTACCGGTAAGCAACAAGCACTACAGTACCGAGCAGGTTTGAAGTACTGTGATTCAAGACTTCTACAAAGTTTCTTTGATCTATTCTCAGAACAGTTAGACATCAGAAGTGCACGAAAAGGTGTTTTAACTCCAGAAGAGCACATTCAAACAAAAGAGAACATCAGATTTGAGAAGAAACAACTCAATTTTATTGATGATTCAGAAAATTTACATCAGTACAAGAAGACTGGAAATAGAACAAGCACACAAAAGCTACAACAAAGGCATCACTACGCTTTCACAACATCATGGTTTTCTTCCTCGAATGAGAAAGGGGCCCAAGATCCAAACTTCCATTACCACCGCCGCCGGCTCCATTTGAAAGGAAGGAACCCTGAACCCCAATCTGCAGCAAGAAGCACCCAGGCCATTTCATCATCACTGTCACTTATCTCAATACCAACGGATGATGAGGGCTCTAGGTCTGAGGAGACCTCCATTCATCTCCCTCAAAGCAGGCGTGACACCCCAGCCGATTTGAGCAAGGGTCTCTACCAAGACACAAAGGGAAGGAGGCATCACACCTTCATCTTCATCACCAATGCTCCAAGCCTCGGTTGAATCAAGGAGGGTCCACCTCCCATCGGAGAAATCTCGACCGGATGCTAAGATGGACAAGAAGATCTTTGCCTCCTCTAATCCTTCCTTGGAGACTGAATCAAAGGGAAGATTAACTCTCGGCCACAGTTTAATCATTCCCAACTCGGACTGAAAATCGTCAATCATCTCCGGGCAAACGGTAAGCCTCTAAAAGGCATTCAAACTCTCTCCGATAGAGGAATAGTGTGGGAATACAAGTAAAAAGATAGGGCGCAACCGTACGCTCCTCTATCATATATATAGACCTTCGAAGCCCAAAAGTCATCCAGATGAACCGTCGCAACGGTTAAACAAAGGGTTGGCCTCGAAAACCCAAAAGACACCTGTATAAATGGATGATGTATAGAATCGTCCTTTCGGATACTTAGACGACAAGATACAAGGCCCCCCCAAGCATATCGAACTGGTCAAGCTAACAGAGTCCGATCCACCTTTATACAAAGGCCTTCGGTCCATCATACAAACCTCTCAGTCTTGGCCATTCCATTGATCTCTGACGGACCACGTGTATGACAAAAGACCATCAGTTCGGATGTATCTCAGTCCTAGTCTGAATGACTTAAGAGGCAGAGATCTCAATCATCAGAGTGACGGACATGAGACACCGTTCTTGCTACAAAAACTTGGGTTCAGAACAAACTGCCTCAGAATTCTTCAAAATTTACTCTCAATATATGTGACACAAGATCAAAGACAGATCCCTACATGTCTGAAGGAAGTTGCCTTCTTATCTCATCCAAAGAGGGAAAAGCAATCAGAACTGGTCTACAATCATTGTCTTATCGCAACTACAGTTCGGAAGACAATCGCCAACTGTTGAAAGCTGATCTGGTGGGATCCAGAACAGCCTCACTTGCAGCAATTTCTCACATCAACCACAAATTCAAAGGAAATACTGTATGGGTCAACCAAACACAAGAGAAATGGAATGAAGACATTTGAAGAAGGAAAAAACTGTTTCATTCAAAGAATCTGTTACACTGAAGTTAAAAAAAAAAAAAAAAAACAAAAAACCTAAACTAAGCATATTTTCTAAGCCTGATCAGCAGAGGCAGGTTCAACGGCTAGGGAAGAGTCGGCAGGAGCAGCATCAACTGTCTCACTTGGGATGACAACTTTAGTGGGATCGGCAGGAAGAACGTCGACCACCTCGCTCGGAACTGCAACCTCGGGAGGGGTAACCCCTGGAGGCACAATCGAGGATATGTCAAAATCGGGAAATTTGGCAAGGAACCTATTTCGGAAGTTGTTAAAGCTGAACATGATCAGGGTGTTGGCCATTCCTTCCAGTTCCATCTTCATCTCCATCTCGTTATCCACCTTGGCCTGCTCCATTGCTTTTGGTTATATTCGTACCGCATGCCATCCAACTCCCTTTGCAACCTCTTTGCCCGCTGAACAGGAAGATCCTTCTCTGACTCCATGACGATCAGAGAATTCTGTGACTCCATGACGATCAGAGAATTCTGTGACTTCTTCAGCTTCTCTGCAGAGTCGTGAGCCTCCAACTGAGCAGTACCAAGTTGAAGCTTGAGATCGTCCAGCTCGACCTTAAGTTGATCAACCACCTCCGAAGGGGGAGAGACCTCCGTCAGAGCAGAGAGGGTGTGCAGAGCCTGTAGTGTACAAAGTACACAGTTCAGTGCCAGCCAAAACACTTGAAAAAAAGGAAAAAAGATAAAGACCTGAAGAACTTACCTTGGCCTGAAGAGAAGCCAGGTTAGCAAGAAGCTTCTCCTGCTTCTAGGGCCTAATTTTGGTTGAGCCTTTGGCCCAAAAGTCCCTCAAAATCTTTTTGGCCCTCTGATTGATAGCATCAGGGGCCACCGAGAATGACGCCCCCTTGCCCGCTTACTTGGACGGGGCTAGGGGGACCATAAAAATGGGGGTAGGTGCCTCTCTCTCTCCCTTTCAGTGGGGTCAGGAGAGATCGAAAGTATCCTCCACCTTTTCGTCTAGATGGGAGGGTCCACTAGGGCAGAAGCCTCTCCCACTGCCATAGATGAAGATGGCTCGGTCTCCCACCGTGCCATCATATCCTTTGCAAGGTCCTCAACACTTCTTCTGGCAGCCATCAATTTATCAGGGTTAACAATGGAGGAATGGTCTCGGTTGCTGGGTTGTAAAAGCTTCTTGTATTACTTCTGAATCGCGGGAGAGAAGCTCGGTCTTTTCCACACACTCTTAACTGCACAAAGGAGACAGATATTAATTAGCATGGCAATTGGTCTACAAAACGAAATCAAAGCAGCCACGGGAAAATTGGGCCTCACCCTTTCGCCCAGTGGTTCGAGGGAACGCTGAGAATTGGCCTTAAAAGTCCTTGAATTCCCATCCTCATTTTATGAAGAAATACCACTTCTTCCAGGTCTTGTTGGAGGAGGGCACGGAAGTAAGGGGTCTGAACCCACTATCAAAAGACATATAATAAGACCTTCTGCCCTCCTGAGTTTTAGATCCATATTACTACGAATCAGGTCAAGGGACACATTGACATTATTCATATGCCCCAACACAATAAAGCTCAACAGATGTCTCTAACTGTTAAGGTTCAGGTCTGCGGGGCAAAGGTTGAACTAGTAGAAGAATTGTTTTATAAGGTCAAGAAGGGGGAGTGTCAGTCCCATTTCAAACCAGGACAAGTAGGCGCAGATTTCCCCCTCTCTAACATCGCGTGGGCGATCTAGAGAGTCCGGGACCCTGAAAGTAACGTTTGAGGGAAGATTGAATTTCTCCCACAACTCCATCAACATTTTCTCAGTGATTGCACTCTCACCCTCCTCTCTATGACCGGATCGACCAGAGGTCTCACCAGCCCTATTTGGGGGCTCATCGAATGCATCAACAATCCTAACCCCCGGACTAGAAAGGGGCTCTACCAGTCTATTTTCATCATCATTTACGGAAGGAATATTCACTAATTGCAGTTAAGAAACGGTCCTAGAAGGACTGCCTGAACCAGAGGGACTCAGGGCCAGACATGGCGGACAAAGGAAAGTAACGAAGCAAATGAAAGGGAATGAAATCAAACTTGAAATCAAGAAAGACTATGAACACCGGATATCCTTCAACCTTAAAATATGTCAAAGGGCGGTGGCAGTCTCCGGTACTGTAGAAGCAAGTGCAGAAGAAAGGCATAAAAGTCCTTTCCCTCTCTTTATATACACATTCGAAATATGAGCCTCCCAAGATGAGTCAACACAACGGTTGAAAATAATGATGGCTTCTCAAGTATCGGCTGCGCAATAAATGACCCATTAAACCGACGTCTCGAGAAATGGAGAAACAAAACGTGTGACTCTTCACAAAACCCATAACCCTAGTTAAGCCCTAGCTTCTAACTAGGGCTCGGAGGGGGGGGGAGTAGCTGATATACCGCAAACAGACACACCAATCACCTTGAGACACGTGTGCTTACAGAACCGATAAACTCGGTCATACAGAGCAGTCACAGCCTTCAGGGCATTCTCATATATATATCCTACAGAGCCGATAAACTCGGTCATACAGAGCAGGCAGAGCCTCTAGGGCATTCTCATGCACATATCCTCCAAACCTTATGCTCTAGGCAATATTCACTCAGCATTTCATATGGTTCCAACCTTATGGTTTCCTTAACAACTGCCAAGCAAGGAATAAGGAAACAGTCTTCAACACGGAAACAATCTTTAACAAGGAAACTACTATCTATGATTATAATCTCTATCTACGACACAATACTCCATAAGGTAACTGCAATCTCCGATGATCAAATCCCTATATTCATGGCACCGAATCCTAATCAACTTAGGAAGGCCACGATCTATAAATTAAACCCTAAAGGTACGCTTTATTTTTTATGCTCATTCTTTGGCTTTCAATACAGTCTTTTCAATTTAGTTTACTTACTTAAGCATCGGAGCGGCTACCGCCGGAGCCAATTCGATGGTCCCCTGATCCCTTTTCTGAGTGTTCTATAGGTCGTGGAGCCCAAACTTATTGCGAGTCGAAAAGTGCAGCATCATACATATATATATATACATATATATATTATATAATTTGTGTATATATATATATGTGTATAGATAGGTTTATATTTGTATTAATATTAGTTGATTAATTATGTCTTAAAAAAAAAGTTGATTAATTTTAATTTTGAAAAATTTATTTCCAGGTGGGGGTGAGTATGAGTGTGAAGGTGAAGGTGAAAGTGAGGGTACGGTTTCGAGGACAATAATTTCGTAGCCACACAGCTGCTCTCGTCATTCTTTTTTATTTTATAATAATTTGATTTAGCATACATAATTTATCAACTTTTTCATTCCTTTTGGTCTTTATTAAATATGGTGTTTGGGCCTAATGTTTGCTTTAGATGAGGGCCAAAAGCCTTCATCACCTCAATCCAACTGTTCAATACTAGATTTTGGAAAAGTGTACCAAGCATGCAGGCATTATATTATAAAAAAAGTGTTAATAAATTATTCAACGAGACAACCAATATATTATTAATATGGTGTAATGTGCACCGAAGTGAGTTCTAATTATATTTCAATAAGTATATCAATTTTTTTAATTTCATAGAAGTTGTATATTAAATGTTTCCCATTTTTTTTTATGTATATATATATATATATATATCTATATCCATACTTAATATAAAAGCCATGTTTGTTTGTCTCTTTTTATATTAATAATTTATCTATTTTTATTTGGGGTAATTAAGAATCAGTCACTTATTTGAAGCCTAATTAGGAATCAGTCAATGTCAGAGAAGAATTTAAGAAAAAGTCTGTCTTTGTGGTAAAAATTGAGAAGACATCAACTTTTACTCTTTATCACTTTTTAGTCCGAGACTACCTTTTTAGTGAGTTGCGAAAATATTTATATTGCCTTCATAAGAAACAACATGTTATATGTCTAACGTTTAAAGACAAACTCTTTGATTAGACTTCCTCTTTCATATTCATAAAAGACTGCTTGTCCTAACAATAGATTAAATATTGTTACCAAGTAATTTACAACTTGTTCTCATATTTTCTTCTTTATTCTCAGCTCTTCCTCTTCTCTTTTCTCTTTCAAATCCTCAATAGATACACAAACACACATTTTTTTACATATATATAAACAATGTGTGTGAGCTTATATGTATACATATGTGTGTGAGTGTGTCTGTATATACATGCTACATATATATGAAAATAAAGTGTTAATGTAGACGTATGTGTGTGTGCATATATATATATATGCTCAATCTGGGCCATGATCGGAAGGAAGAAATCCCGACGAATCCGTTCACAATGATGATCGAGATCAGCAACAGTAAGACCTAGAGTTCTAGTTGGATCGGGAACTGGATTAGGAAACAGCGGATCAGGAATGTATGGCTGATCCAGATCCTTAGCCAAAAAATCATCCTCTGAATGTGCATCAGTAGGGGCAGCAACATGAATATGACTCTAGGACTATTGAGTTGTACGTTTATAAAATGGTCATTTCGGAAAAAAGTCCGAAGGAAAGGAATGTAACGCAAAGCAAGGAGGATGCTCTCAAAAGGTAGTGCAACTCGACGAGGGCCACAAATGGGAGCCTTGATGTAATGAAAAATACAAGAAGGAGCATCAATATTCTTTCCAGTTCCGACGGCATAGAGAAACCGAGCACTGTAGGAGTAAGAGTATTGGTTTGGCTAAGAGGAGACCACACCGAAGACAAAACAAGATTAAGGAAACGATAGTCATCAATCATCAAAGCATGATTGAGATGGTTGCCATTAGTCTGAAAGATCTCCAGGCCATCTCTACGTAAAGCACCAACAACAACCTCATCAGTGGCCGGGTCATGACTAAGAACATGATAATGAGGTCGATTGACTCGAGGAAGTCGAAGAAGAGATGCAATAACAATAACAATAACAATACACACTATCCTAATGGTAGCTCTTTTCTTACACACAATAACAATAAATACATTGTAGAAGGTGCGAGAATTTAGTCTAATACAATTTTCTTAAATTCTACCTAAGACAAGTCTTTTAGTCATGTACTTATTGAAAGTTGAACATAAAGCTAATTTGATACCTTACTTCAATAAGAACATTACACTGACTAAATGTGCATCGAATTATAATGAGTGAATGTGAGAAAAATAATGAAGACAACTAAGTAGAAAAGAGTAATTGTGAAACATGAAAGAAATTAAAGATATATATATATATATATATATATATATAACAATCTCTATTGTTGTCATCATTTGAAGAATCTTCATGTTCCATGAATTAGAGTGATGATCACAAGGCTTGAGTACTGTGACTTTAATTAATTACAACTCAATAGTTTCGTCAAACACGGATTAGCCAATACTCAATTAGACCGAAAATCCTAATAGTGACAGTAAGATTTAAACACATGACTTTTTGTTTGTTTTGATACCATCTTAAATTACTAACTCATTTAAAAATTTAAGTTATTAGAAAATGTATAGCTTTATTATTAAATTTTCTAATAAAAGATTTTGTCCACGTATCATGTCAAAATAAGTGGTGCACCCCGCTCTCTTGTATATATGTATATATAATTTAGTAGATGACCAGAAAAATAGAATAGAAGCATGAAGAGAGATTTGGATGGAGACGCATGGTGGTGATAGGTGAGGGGGGGTAGCTGGTTTCCTTATTGCTAAATCTCTGAAATTCCTTACTAACCACGGGCGGATGGAGGGGATTTGGGTGCCACAGCTCCAATAAAAACTGGAAAATTTAAATATTTATTATTGTTTTTATTAGAAATCTTTAAAAATGAATAGTCGGCTTGTTTATTTTTGTTTTTGATTTATTTTTATAAGAGCCACTCCAAAATTCTAATACTTATACTTTTATCTCCTAAATACAATTTTTGGATCCTCTTATTTTACTGATGCTATCCTTATTGATCCACAAGTTTCCATATCCCTCTTTCTCCCTTTTTCTTTAATCAACTCTTTACTCTTCTTTCTATTATTAATTTTCTAATTTCCTCTGTTCTTCTTTATGTGGGTTTCACAAACTGACACTCATAAATTTACTTTTGTGTTGTTTCCATATATCTTTGTTATTTTTTAGTACTACCCCGAAGTTATAAAGCTTGGTACTACCTTTCTGTAATTTTTTTTAAAACATTTTTCCCCTTTAATCTAATGGAAATAGCTAGATAGTGTCAGTCTAGTATTGTGTTGAAGCTCCAAGTTTTGTTTTGGGTTTTTCCTCTTTCAACTAGGGCTACACAATAATTAAGTAGCCTTGTGGTTGTTTGAAAATATACATGCATGTATAAGGATGTCAATTTATTCGCTCCATCGACCTATCCCGTCCTGCCTCTAATAAGACGGGTACAATATGTTCATAAATAAGTCCAGGGCAGGGTCGGGAGAGGGCTTTTAAATCTCGTCAGGTTTGGAGCGAGATTGGGAGGTCACTCATCCCAACCCTGCTCGTTTATATATTAATTTTTTTATTATTCCTAAATATACTATATTTATTAATAAAATATACTATATAAAATTATTTTTAAAGTTTTACATATCATACTTATATTATTTTTTTATATTAGGTTATTTTGGTAATAAAATTTTAATTTATGTATAAAAAAGGTTTTAACTATTTAAGAAAAAAATATATATCAAAATTCAAAATGAGACATGATAGGATAGGTAGACCTCTGGATAGAAAGAATTAGAAAAAAGTTTCCCCGCCTGTTGCTATTCCTATGCATGTTGTCAAATGTCAAGTAAAATTTGAAGCAGAAAGGAAGGAATATATAAAAATTGAGATCCCATGGCATGGGCAAGCTGGAGAGCAATGGCAGGCATCATTTTGCAGAGACATGAGTGAACCCACTACTGACATGAGACATTACCTTACCAATGGCCGTATCGTTACATCACTGGCACTGAGGTATTGATTGCAGAGGGATGTCTCATGTCTGGTTACCTACGACTGACTACCTTTTCACTGCCACTGCCACTGCCACTGCCACACGAAAGATCCCATTCCTAAAAAACTATAACCCAAATACTTCAACAATACAAAGCAGGGAAAACGTAGAAATGGGTCTCTGTGTTTCAACTTTGCCGTCAATTTTTAGAGACAAAGTTACATTATCTATCTCTAAATGCATGCAGCTGCTTTAGACAGTATTTCACAACTTCTCTCATTTTTCCCTGTGAAGTTGTTTCAGACTGCAAATTGTGACACTAATTAAGTGATTGCACAATGTGTCAGTCTCACGTGGTTGTTGGAAATGGCAGCTTTTACACTTGCCAAAATCCCACACCATTCTATTTCTTGCCTGTTTGAGTTGAACAGAACAGGAGATGGGAACTATCTGAAACCTAGTAGAAACTCCTAAATTCCAGTCCAGTCCAGTCCATTCTGGTTCTGGCCCGTTTCTGCAAGAATCCCTAATTTTCATGCTGGTTAAAAACTCTAAAATAAAAACTTAATAATATTTCTTACAAAATCATAGTGACCTCTTTAATCTTTGAAATTTTTTAGGCCTCTTGGGGGTATTGGAAAAATAGAAATGTCAAATATATATCCAGCAGAATCAGTACTTAATGTTAAAAATTGGAGACGCAACTCATTCGACTCCTTAAAACTTAAGTGTTAAGGAGAGGGGCAGCCAGCCATATAAATAGACGTAGAGGGGACTAGAGGACGGGCGATGTGGGACAAACCAACACGTCCCCTTGGACTACATTGCCCGCGGAGGGAAGCCAGATGAGCTTGCTCCGACTTCTCTAGCCCAAACCAAGTCCTGATACCATATTGAAATGAAGGTCCAACCCATGCAAGCTCCTTAAAACCCAGGTGTTAAGGAGAGAGGATCAGAAGGCCTTCTAGATAGACTAGAGGAGCTAGAGATGGGCAATGTGGCTGCCCTCTCTCCTTAACACCTGAGTTTTAAGGAACTGAATGAGCTGGGCCTTCAATTTTCAACATGGTATCAGAAGCCAGGACCAGAGCCCAACCTTGGGCTAGATGCACGGGGGCCGCTCACCTGGCCTCCCTCCAGCGGGCAATGTGATCCAGGAGGCGTGTTAGATTGTCCCACATCGCCCGTCTTTAGCTCCTCTGGTTTATCTATAAGGCCTTCTGACTCCTCTCCTTAACGCCATAGTTTTAAGGAGCTGCATGTACGAAGCCTTCATTTCAATACTTAATATATTGGAAAAATTGAAATGTCAAATATATATTCAGCAGAATCAGTACTTAATATAAATTGTAATGAAGTGTATCTTGCATAATAAAAGTATTTGTTACATGCAATTTGAAAACACCCTGGTTTCAGCACTTCATAATGCTTTGCAACACTAGGAGCATTTTTCCTTCATTTTGAGCAAATTATTATAATGTCTTTTATGAAAATGAAACAAACCAGCTGGAGATTAAGCAAGGGTGTTTAGCACATAAGCATGCTCTAGTGGCTGCCAAGATCCTGAAACTATTGATCATGACAGAGAGAGAGAGAGAGAGAGAAGGCAACTTATGAACCTGGCTCTATAAAGGCTATTGTCTCACTAGGGAAGACAGAGGGAGTAGTTGTTCAATTTCCAATCACAAAAATCACTGTAATCGTTCATGGCTTGATCACATGCAGGGACATATATGTAGGTAAATTGAGGAATCAATTGGGTTTTGAACCCCATATTATGCATACTTAAGCTAAGTTTTGTTGTGATGGTGCTTCTTGATAATAATTAATTGTGTTTTACCTTTTTTTTCCCCCGTTTGATCTTCTTTGTTGTTTGAGATTTGTATAACATGTAATTATCAGTCACTTTGATGGATAATCCAATTGTATTTTCCCATATCAGGTACTTATATTTGGAAAATGACCATCTCCAAATTATGATGAAAGGTGCTAGCTAGCCTTTATTGTGAGAAATGAACTGCAATCCTGAGTGAAAATTGGTATCCTTCTCTGGTTTATGCAGAAGGTTGGGGTGTTTGTGTGTGTGTGTATGTGTGTTTCTCTCTCTCTCTCTCAGAGCTTTTTTTGCTGTAGTTACAATGAAAAGAAGGAAAATTAATTAAGCCAAGAATATGAATGAGGGGCCTAACACAAAATTTCTTATACCCAAAAAAAATAAAAATAAAAGACTTTTGTCCAAAATCGTATTTCATCCCTAACAAGTTATTGTTGCCATTATAAATGTCTTCTTCTTCAAAGATCCTCTCTAGAGATTTTCTTTGAATGGTTATCAATTCTCTCATACTTAATTAGTTACGTATCACGTTAAATGAGTGATGGGTAACCAACTAATGAAAAATTAACACATCATTTGTATGGCACTTTCTTAAGTGAAATTATTGAACAATAAAGTATTATTCCAGCTTTTTTTCTCCTGTATCTAAATCTCTGTTCCTCTCTAATTTCTTTTTCACTCTTATCAAGTATATTTTTCCTTTCTAGAAATACTTGATTCTCTCTCTAAAACTCATGTTCTCTGTCTCCAAACCTCGTGGAATGGGTGAGGCAAGAATATATAGTTAGGAGTGCAAAAATGACCCAAAGGCCTACGGTCTTACCTGTTCGGCCCGATTTTTTTGAGGGTTGAGTCCGGGGTATCTCTATTTCGGGCTTAGATTTGACTTTTTGGGTTGAGGCCCAGCCCGAAGCCGTGCACAATTCTAAACATTTAAAAACTATAAACTCAACCCTTTAAAAATAAAATAATTATTCATTAATTTCTAATTCAAATAATTTTCATTATTTATTGATTTACTTTTCAACTTGACAAATCAATATCTATTTAATTTTCTTACCTTTTACTTCACATTTTCATTATTTACATCTCAATTCAAACTTCACACCATTACCATACATGTAAATAGTAAAGAATATTAACTTCTCTCATATATTAAATACTTGTCTTCATGCTTTCTATTCAAACTATTAAATCATTTGTCAATTGCACAAAAAAAAAAAAAAAAAATTCATTCATCAATTCTAACTCTTATAATTTTTTAATCTATTATACATTAAAATTTTATTTGTTAATTATTTATTAATGTAATTATCTATGACTTAATTACAATTTTACAATAAAATTTTGTTTTTGCCTGCAAGCTCGCTAAACCCATATTAAGAATTAGGGCCTAGGGTCAGGCTAGGGCCTAGGGCCTTATTCTCTGTGTCACGTCTCGAATTTCCAAGAACCCGAGAGTAAGAGTAACAAAACTAAGAGAAAATAAAATAATAAAGAAATAAAGGATAATCATAGACATTTCAATACTACTCAATTCAGGTTCTGATACAAATCCATAAACCTTACCCATTGTTTCACGACATATAAATTAAACATATAGTTCAAGGTTTATGCCCTTGTACAATATCAACACATGTCCTCAAGGGCCAAACCACTTCAAGTTCTTTTTTTCACTAAAACATCACCGAATCTCATGTAGCTAGAGCGTCATCTGAAATGTGTTATCCCTACGAATGGGTCAGCTCAACTGCTGGTATAATATAATGCTAATGCAAGAAACAAAATTAAGGCGTGGCATGCTGCAAGTGTATATTTATATCTACATGCCTTTCAAATCATCCATACAATGTACTAGCAATAATTTACATGCCATGCAACTCATTAACATAATTTAAGGCAGTGGCATGTGCAAGTGTACATTCATTTCTACATGCCTCCCTAATCATCATACAATGTACTGATTATAGTCCATAAAGCATTCATAGAAACTCTATGCCACATCCATGAATTCATTAATACGATGTAATGAAAATGTGTGTGACACACCCACACAACTCTATACCACACCATGTCAACTCTATGCCATGTCAACTCTATGCCACACCTATGTCAACTCTATGCCACACCCATGTCAACTCTATGTCATGTCCATGTCTCGCTTTACGGTCCTTCCCCGCTGGCCTGCAAGTACCTACGGTATGTCTCGCTTCACGGTCCGGACCCCGTCTAGGCATGCGAGTACCAATGGCCGATTTCGGGTTTTTTCACCACAGGATTTACACCTTCATAATGTACAGCACCTACGTGCTCAACTCACACCATGTTCTAAGGAATCACACTATGCCAATATGCTCTGATTCCACCATGCCATGATATAATAATCAAGTATCTTATCCACACATGAAGCATGCTTTAAACAATATATTACACAATAACATTCCAATCACAAAATCCCTTCATCAAGGGCACATGCCATACATAGCCCATGTAAACACATGCTTTTAAGTTACATATTTCATGATCTCAACAATTCTCGAAAATATAATTCACACGTTATGCTAACACATGGAATAGACATGTAGTCATAATCCACATCCATCACTTAACCAAACTTTCAAAAAGATAACAAAAAACACATAAGCATATAAGCAATCAAACAAATATGTGAATCAACAAGTCAACATTTCAAGCACCAAGATATAAATATATTGATGGATTTAGTGTAATTTATATATTGATATCATATTTTTTCGGAAGAATGATGAATATTAGTATTTGATTGAAATTCTTTTTTTTTTTTTATAGGTGTTAATAAGGATTCTGACTTATGAATTGGAATCAAAATATTATAAATAACACACACACACACACACACATTTTGACAAGTCTAAATAACATTTGTAATTGAGAAGTGTTGTTTAGGACACAAAAAAATGCCTGCTAATGAGAATGTGAAGACACCACTCATTATAATATCATAAAATTTAGTAAATCTACCCATTACTCCTAAACTTAATCCTATTTCTTACTTAGCACAATATATCATACTTGATGAGTTTGTCTAAACCCAAGAAGTCGTACTTGTAGCGTAGCGGAACTAACAGTAAGAATGCAGAAGGTCAGACCATATTCTCTTTGCCTTTCAGTGTTCCTAAAATTATGAAATATAACTTAGTTCATTTGCTACTTGAATTATGCTATTCATCAAATTTTATGAATTTATTTTATGAGTTTCTATTTTTCCAAAATAACTCTACTATTGAGTCTGGAACGTCGAAGAAAGTTAGTTTAGGCTTTCGCGGAACTCAATTTGGACTTCTGTACTAAAAGGGGCAAAACGATTATTTTGCACTTTCACGGGTCCTTACATCCCGAGGCCTCTTTTCAAAAATTGGACTTCGCAGTTGAGTCCGGAATGGTTGAGATAATAAAATTTTACTATTTGTTTACTTAAATCGGAGTTCGTTTGACTGCATTTTAACTCAGGGGTATTTTGATAATTTTTTAATGTTATTACAGGGTCTTTTACTTTTTGGAACCCCATCTTGTAAAACGGATCTCTCCATTGGTCTCAGAATGGTCGAGATATTCAAAATACACTAATAACTTGTCCCATTTGGACTTCGGACCATTTTGTGATATTTAAAATAATTAAAATAATTAATTAATTAAATTAATATTTTATTCAAGAGTCTAATTATAATAATAAAAAGTTCTGGGGGTCAATTTAGAGTTTCAAGAAGTTGAGGGGTTAAATTGAAATTTTTAAAATTCCCTATTCCAAATCCGAATAGCCAAACAGTGGCTAAACCCCAAAACAGGGATAGGATATCCCTGTTCTTAATTCAATTCCAATTTCAATTTCTTATCCCTGTAGCCAAATATCCCCAAACCCATTTTAAATTTAAAACATACGGTTGACACGTGAGGGGGGTGGGTCGGTCTTAACCCGACCCGAACTGACCCGAACCCGACCTGGACCCAAGACCCGAACAATGTCCCTTCTTCCCCGACTTTCCGGTAGGGTTCCGGCGTCTTCTTCGGTGCCGGTGACACTGTTCCAATCAGTTTTTCATGTTTTAAAAATGCAGTTTTCTTCCATTTTTCCTTAGATTCCATTTCTAATCTTGGTTTTCACTTTTATCCATTAGATCTCCACGAAATGGCCAAGAACTGTAGCTCCGACCAACTGTAACTTTTCATTTTTGACCAATGTTTCTTTACTATTTTAACTCGAAAGCATTCCCATAGGTTTTCTGCATTCAAGAGGAACATTTCCTCACCATTTTAAACAAGTTCCATGCATAAAATGTAAGTGACCCATTTTATTCTAACAACCTATAAATGCCTCTAACTCTCTCAATCCTAACCATTTTCTTTGATTCAACTTGTAACTTCTACCCTATTCCATACTCTATTAGACCCTAAAATCAAATCAAGCTGTTATGCTTTAAAGAAATTAAAACAGAATGCACCAACTCACCTATTTTTGAGTTTTTCTCTCTCTTGCCATGTGCCCTCTTCTCCTCCTTGGTTCAAGCTTCTCCCAATGCCCACAATTCTCTAACTCAGCTTCTCTTTCCTTCTTTTTGATTTCCTTTCTCTCTAACCAATGGATACTCCTAATACACACACCTAGATATACACTTATATCACCTCACGTATAGGCAGCTGCAGTCCACTACTTCTCCACTTTTCTAACTTCTCTACTGTTCTAGCCACTCCCTCCCTTCACAATGCAACTTTGCATTAAATGCAAAGTTGACATTGTGTATTATATATGTATATTATATCACTTATGCACACACACATGCCAACACACTGGTTCACTCACACATAGACCTGATATGCACCCTCATGTAATATATGTATACATATATATATATATTTATATTATTAAACACATGTATATATATATATATATATACACATAACATATAATACCTATACATGTAGACATACACCATACACTATTCACACACATCACCTACATACATGCATGTTCTGTAATAACCCGAAATTTTTTTTTTTAATATAAAGATTTCCGTGGTTATTTATTTTATTATTAGAGTTATTATTATTATTATTATTATTATTATTATTATTATTATTATAAAGGTGATGCGTGTATTGTATGTGTATAATTATGTGTGTATGCTACATGTGCATGTATATATATTATATACATAATTAAAAGGGCTGAATTAGAGAATATATATGTATATATATAACAGTACACTGTGTGTGTACCCGGTTGTGTGTGTGATGTCGTGTAAGTGTGTGTGTGCCTAGTGTGTGTGATGAGTGATATATATATATATATATAGGTAAGTAGGGCAGCTTTGCATTGAATGCAAAGCTGCATGGGGGGAAGAAAGCAGGAGGCTGAGCAGGGTGAGAGAAGTCAAGAAAAGGGGCTGATGTGAGGGAGACGTGTGGGAGTGGAAGTGTTAGATATAGGTGGTCTCGGTTGGGAAGGAAAGAAAGGAAAGAAAGCAGAAAGAGAGAGAGAGAGGAAGAGAGTTCTGGAAAGAGGAGTTTTGAAGCTTGATACAAGCTTGGAACAAGAGGGTGAAAAGGGTGCACGGCTAGAGAGAGAAAAACTCAGAAAAGAGGTAAGTGACCCAGTTCTGTTCTATTTTTCTTAAAGCATGATAATTGATTTAATGTATATGATCTTAGAGAGCATGTTGTTGGGATTATTTTGCAAAAAGAATGAAAGAAAATGGCTAAGAAATGAGATAGAAAACACAAGTTGCAGGTTTCGGTTATGGGAGATGGGTGTTGTCATTTTATGTGAAAAACTTAGTTTAAATGGTAGGGAATGAACCCTAAGAGGTGCAGAAATACATAGGGATAAGAATGGGGGTTAAACCGTGACCGAACTGTCACAAAAATGAAGGGGAATGAGTCGGCCGGAAGTTTGACCGAGGGATTGACCCTCTATTTCGTGAAGGTCGGGTGACTTGAACCCAAGACCAAGCCTAGATATGAAATCCTTGGGAGAAAATGAAGAAAACTGCATTTTAAAAACCTTGAAAAGTCGTCAGAGACCAGTCTCCGGCCCCGGAGAAGGCGCCGGAACCCTACTGGTTCATCGCCGAAAAGTCGGGGAAGAAGGGGGGTGACCGGGTCTGGTTTCGGGTCCGGGTCGGGTCCGGTTCGGGCGGGGCAGAACCGCCCCTGCCACGTGTCGCTCCCATGTTTTAAATTAAAAACCAATTAGGCCTGTTTGGTTACGGATTTAAGAAATTAAAAATTTAAATTGAAATAGGAACAGGGATATCCTATCCCTGTTCTGGATAAGTCTCTGTTTGGGTAACCGGATTGAGAATAAGGAAATTGTAAATTACCAATTGACCCTTGAACTTTTAGAAATTAAACCTTGACCCAGAACTTTCAAAAATTACAAACTGGCCCCCCAACTGTTGGTTATTATAGTTTGACCCTCATGAATTAAATATTAATAAAATAATAATTAAATTAATTAATTAATTTAATTATTTAAATATGCTAAAATAATCCGGAGTCCAAATGGGACAAGTCATTAGTGTATTTTGACTATCTCGGCCATTCTGAGACCAATGGTGAGGTCCATTTTACGAGACGGGGTCCCGAAAAATAAAAGACCCGTAGTAACCTTTAAAATTACCAAAATGCCCCTGAATTGAAGTACAGTCAAACGAACTCCGAATTTAGTAAACGAATAGTGAAACTTTATTATCTCGAACATTCCGGACTCAAACGTGGGGCCCAATTTGTGAAAAGAGGTCACAAAATGTAAAGACCCGTGAAAAGTACAAAATGACTATTTTGCCCTTCTGAACCCAGATGTCCGAATTGAGTTCTACGAGAACCTAAACTTATTTTCTTCGACATCCTAGACTCAATGGCAGAGTTTAATTTAGCAAAATAGAAACCTATGAATTAAAAGATATAAAATTTGATGAATAGCATAAATTCAAATGACAATAGACTGAGTTGTAATTTATGCTTTTAGGGACACTGACAGGACAGGAGAGGGCGATCTGATCTCCTGCGTCTTCATTGACCAGTTCAGTTCCATATCGTGCACAATCATCTAGGGTTGAGACCAACCCATCAGGTATGGTGTTTTGCTAATGTTAGAAATGAAGTTAAGTTAGGAATGTTCTGTGAATGACTGAAATGACTTATGTGCTTATGTGGAATGTGCTTACTTGATGATTTAGAGTTGGTTGTTCACATGCTCACATGTTACTTGTACTTTATGAAAAATTTAGGGAATGATGAATGTGAATCATGACATGTGTTTAAGTTGATTGTATGAGATATGATTGCATATGGAATTGACTGATGATTTATATGTTATTATCCGAGCATGCTATATTATTGAGATCCATTTTCATTGAGATTGCATTAGCATATTAGCATATGATGAATCCTTGAGAACATAGCGTGGGTTAGCACGGGTGCTATGCATTATGAGGGTGTAGATCCTGTAATATCCCGACCCGGGATATAGCATGTACACCGGGTTGGACTGGGCTATAAAATGTAATCCCGAATTATAAGTCGTTATATGACATAAATAAAAGTGGATGCGTAATAGACTGTATTGTTTAATTACGATGCATAGGTACGAGAGGCAAACAGTCACGGGTGTCCGGGTGCCGTTGCACCGAAAGCCGAGTTTACTGAAAAACGTGCAAGTGAATGGCGATGCATAATTTTTTTTAAAGTAAATCTAAATGATTATGAATATAAAAGTATATATATGTGTGTATACGGTCAGCTTATAATATATGTATATATTATAATCCAATGGAAGTAAAAGAAAAGAAAGAAAAAGAAAAGAAATGGGCAAGTGGCAATCTCAAGATTTCATGTAGTGCATGAGAGAGCAATATATATTACAAATGTGTATATTGTGTAACGTGACAGCCTTGATACCATGGGGGCAACTGAGTGATATATAATATTATATATATATATTGTGAGGTGTAGCGTGGCAGCAAGAGTTGGTGGGTTTACGTGTGTTTGTGTAGTATTGGTGGCAACATGCGGTGCAAGTGTGTGTCATGTGGGGGGTGTTGAGTGAGCTGCATACAGCAGCTGTGTGTGTACAGGTGTGTGTGCGTGAGCTCCCATGTAACCAGGTGGCAAAGCCACCGCCCATATACTCGGTCAAGGTATGAAATTAGAGGAGCCGAACACGTATAGAGAATATCAAAGAGAAAAGCAAAGGAAAGAAAGGAGAATCGGTGCAGCAGGGGGGTATATGTATGCATATATCTCTGTGTTTGTGTAGCGGTGCGATGGGGGCCGATGATGGTGCAGCAGCAGGTGAAGAATTGACAGGAACAGGGGGATTGAAATACAGCATGAACTGCTGTTAGAAGGGCTGGATTTGATGCTCAAACTGGAGCTGATAGCAAAGTCCAGCAGATTTCATGGAACTCTTGAATGGGTGAATCAAGAGAGAAAAATATTATGTATATGTATATATATGTACGTATGCTTGTGTAGCAGTTGACCGAGTGAGGAAGGAAGAAAATAGAGCAACAGGAACTGCTGTTGCAAAATTTGCTGCGGCAGTGAGAATAGCAGCAGCGCTGCAGCAAGGTGTGGGGAAGATTGAGAGAGTCAGGCGGTAGCTGCTCGAACGGGCCATCAGACGGAGAGGGACCGTTGATGTTGGTCTCCGAGACGGCAACGCTTGAGCTGAAGGAGAAACGTGCTGACTGGGGAAATATTATGAAGTCTTAGTGCTGCCGTTAGTGTCGGTTTTGACTGATAAGAAAGAATTCAGCAAAGAAGTTGATGGAGTATTGTTCCATTAGAGTACAGCAGATGTAGCGGCTGTACATAGGAAAAATCTGTAGCAGTTAAAGACTCTACAATAGTAAAAGATCAGGTAGAGAGTAGCAGCAGTGAGTGCGGGAGAAAGAAATGGGCAACAGGGACTGATTTATAAAATATGATGTAACAGATCGGGGAGAAATTGAGAGAGCTAGCCGAGACTGCCACTGTCCAGCAATGGAGGTCTAGCAGTAGGTTACTGTCCGTGTTGTTACAATTTGGATAAGCTGTAAAGAATAATCGAGCTATAGTAGAAACGATGATGAGTTCTTAGGGACAATGAGTGTTGAAACTGCAGCAATTGGAGCTGCAATTGGAGCTGCTGCAAACTGATACGGCAGTTAGGTAATAGCCGAGTAATCAGGTTTGATTTTCATAATGGGTCTTTATTCTGCTTCAAGTGTTTACCAAATGCAACAATATTTATAGATATGTATAGCCTCATGAGTTTATATTTTGCTAGAGTCAAGGCTCGGCTTATTCTTGTTGGTACATTGGCTGTATATTTCATTAGTCTTTATGCAGCCTCTATGTCACTGTAAAGAATTTAACTTAGTTGGTAATACTGCGAAGTTAGCCATGGATACTTGCTAGTGAGATAAATTGACAAAAAGGCTATAAATTAACCTTAAGTATTTACAGTTCAGTGAACAAATTAACGGAAATCACAAAATAGCTGACTTTTAATAAATTCGAATCAGTCGGCCTTTTAAGGATATTTACAAACCAGTCGACCATTTGAGACAAAGTTTAAATTTAATTATTCTTTTAATAAATTAATTATATAAATACTTCAAGTTCTAAAATAAGTCAAACGGACTCCAAATGATACAAATAAATAGTCAATTTGTATTATCTCGGACATTCTAAGATCAATGGTGAGGTCCGTTTCACGAGACGGAGTCCCAAAAAATAAAATAACCGTAAAAGTGCAAAATGACCATTTTGCCCTTTTAAGTACAGAAGTCCAAATTGAATTCCGTGAAAGCCTAAACTGACTTTCTTCGGCATTCCAGACTCAATGGTAAAGTCTAAATAAGTATTAGAAATACTTATCATAGCAAGGCATAGAATTTGATGAATAGTATTATTCTAAAACGCATTTACTGATATATAGGGAACGCGACAGGAAAGAGGCAACCCGCAGGAGACTGATTTAGGAGGAATGCATGATTAAAGGTAAGTAGATACCCTTTCTCTTCCATGTGGTGTTATCAAGCCAAGTTCATTCTTTTACTGCCAAACTTGTACTCCTGAGCGTATCTGATGTTATTGTCTCCACAATGTGATATTGTTCCATCTGGTGGACATTGATTTATTGTTGTACCATTGTTATCATGTTGAACCGTGCTTTGAAATGCCTATTGTTATGTTTCCATTGAATTGATGATATTCCATTTTTATATACCCCTATGGAATTATTTATGATCATGAAATGTTTATGTATACTGGATTTGTGCTCAGTCACAATATCCATCCGATGCTTTTAAATACACTGAAGACCTTCGGGTCGAGTCCGTGAACGGACATATGGCCATACACTGGAATGCACTAAAGGGGGTAAACCGGGCCCCCAAGGACCGAGGGCATATCAAGCCCTGACACAGAACAAAAACATCTCTTATACGATTGCTCAACTAAAATTGTTGAATTACATTGTTCTTGTGATTATCTTGTATTGCGAGATATTCCTGGATTGATTTATTGTGATCAATTATAATGGCAGTACTTTCTTGTTATTGTATTATCGTCGAGAATTCTAGGACATTGTTATGCCATTCCTACTGATTACACATTGTGATCCCACTGTTCATTTGCCACTGTTCACATGTTAAGAGTTTCATGTTGATGTTATGTCCCTTACTCCTAATTGTACATTGTGTTCTATTGTTTATTGGCCTTTATGGCAACTGTTCCCATTGGCTATTATAGCATCTTATTTTTATGATTGGCTATCATATTCTTATTCTTGGATTCATATTCTTTTATGATCCTCGATACCAGTGTCGGAGATCTGTATTTACTTGCTGGGCTCTTGTAGCTCATTCCACCCTCCTCACCCCCATTTCAGGTACTGATGCCGCGAGACCCCGGTAGGAGTCTAAAGACGTAGAAGGACATTTGAGGAAATGCATCAGTTTATGTTTTAGTTCTCCCATGTATTCACCACCCTCGGGTGCTGGTCATGTTTGGTTCTTATTTTGTTTATGTAGAACCATATTATGTATTGTAAAGACTTTCGCTAACATTGTGTATTGAAAGACTTCCGCTGATGTATTATTACTGATAAGACTTCCGCTGTTATTGTTTTGAGGTTTTAGTACTTTGCATATTAGTACTATGATACAGGAATGGAAAAAGTAGGGACGGCCTTCGGGTCGGCCCCGCGACACGAGATCCGCATAGGGTGGATTTCGGGTCGTGACAGATCCTGTGGTGAAAAACCTAAAATTGGCCATTGCATTGGTACTCTGTTCCCATCGGGGAGTACCCGTAAATGAGACATGGGTGTGGCATAGAGTTGTGCATGGGTGCGTCATGCATACCATTCATATATTACTGCGATGTTTTGAATGACATTTAGATATAAATGTACACTTTGCACATGCCACGCCTTAGCTTTATTTCTTGCATTAGCACTTCATCATACCAGCAGTTGAGCTGACCCATTCGTGGGCAACATTTTTCAGATGAGGACCCTCCAGCTACTTGAGACTCCATGATACTCTGATAGGGTGAAGCAACTGTTATATTTTTGGTCCATGGGACCTGTATGTTGTAATGTAAGGGCTTAAGCCCGAATGACCTATGAACAATGTACTTTATGTTATTATATGTATTGATGGGAATGGAGGCTTGCTTAGTGGATTTATTTATATTTGTCCTTTTATTTATTTTATTTTCTGTCTCGTCAGTCGCGTCCCCGGGTTCGGTCGGGAATTCGGGGCGTGACATGTTCATTAAAAAAAAATATTTTATTCCAAAAAAAAAATTTTCTGGTCTTTACACTCTGGGCTTGGCCCGGCCCGCTAATTTAACAGGAACCCGTAATAATCCGACTCGAGCCCAGCCTAGCCCACCTCTCGGTGATGCCTGGCCCAGTTCGGTGATGCCCGGCCCAGCTCACTGGCCTTTTTTGCATCCTTATATATAGTCATTAAAATTTAAAATTGAATTTATTTTTTTTTACAAGCCCACTCAACTTAGCAAAATATAGGCCCAAGAAATAGAATTTAACTCAACTCATGAGTAGGAAAAAGAAAAAAAATCAAGTTTTTTGGTAGGAGTGAGAGTAGAATCCATGATCTCTCCCTCAAGAATGAGTTGTTAAATAGAACTGTTATTGATTGGTACACCGGGGTCAATGAACATTTAATACATCAACATGAGACCCACATATTATACTGATGTGTTAGGTGTTCATTATCCCGAGTGTAATCCTCCGAGACCAATGAATAACTTGTCTGTGAGATATCGACCAATCTTGCCTCAGTTGACAAAATTCCACTTAATTTATTGAGTATTCGCAAAGATCAGTTGTTAAATGATATTAATCTAATGTCGTTGAATGTATTCAAAAGAAAATTCCACTAATATTTCTGGTTGAAGTGTGAAATTAGGCATTAAAATTAGAATGAGATACATGATAGTACTCCAAAATTTAGGATAGCACGCCTTTAAGTGGATAGTTTTGCGCGTGGAGTTCACCGAATAAACGTTGCAAAATGGGGTTTTGCAAACGTAAAGACCTGAAAAAAAAATGAGAATAATTTTTTTTTTTATATGAAAGAGCACTATTTGAATGTTTCAAATTTTTAATTAATTTAGACTAGGAAAAATATTCTAATATATATATATATATATATATATGAAAATGAAGAAATATACCTAAATATACATGTATATATATGTAAATGTGTATAAGTGTACAATTGTGTGTAATTAAGTGTATGTGTATATGTGTGTATATATGTGTGCCAAAGATAAAGTGTAGCATGCAAGTGAGTGTGTAGTGTGGTGAAAAACCCAAAATCGGCCAATAGGTACTTGCAAGCCTGACAGATTCCGGACCGTGAAGCGAGACATACGCGGCGGTACTCATGCCAGCGGAGAATGACCGTATCATGAGACATGGGTGGCATAGAGTTGCATGGGTGTGTCACGCATACAGTGCATATACTATATACTGCTCATATACTGTCATCACGATATTGAATGCCATATAGAAATAATTGTACACTTGCACTTGCCACGACCTTAGTTTTGTTTCTTGCATTAGCATTATATTGTACCAACATGTTGAGCTGACCCCTTTAATGGGGCAAACATTTCAGATGATGTCCCAGCAGTACGAGACGTGGAGATGATCTGACTAGGGACTGTGTTAGGCCCAAGGGGCGTTTGTTTTTGATATTGTATAAGGGCATAAGCCCAAGACCGTATTTCATTTTACATGTTGTAAGTAAGTGGACTAGACCTATGTATGTATCAGAACAGTGTACAGAATGTATGAGAATGTTATTATTATCTTTTATTTCTTTATTATTTTATTTTCCTTTGTCTCGTTACTCGCGCCTCGGGTTCGCTGGAATTCGGGGCGTGACAACGTGGTATCAGAGCTTAGGTTCGAATACCTAGAGACCGTGGGGTGTTGTTTAACACCATGAGACCCTAGAGAAAAGAGTGAGACCTAGTGTGAACTATTAGTGGCATGCTGTAGGGCCTTATGTGCTATGTGATCATATGTCCTGATGCATGACTTATTGTGATTATGTGCTGATTGATGCTATTTTTGGAGGCATGACAGATGTGATGTGTGAAAAACTTGTTAATGGTATATGTATCATGACATGCTATGTGTACTACCTGTAGAAGCATAGGCCATTGATAGGAACATGATTAGGATCACACTTGAATGCCCATATATTGAATGTGAAAAAGTGATATTGAATTTTTTCTCTTGGACTTGTAGATATGCCCCCCAGACGAGCTCCTACGGGAGCTGGACCACCCAGACGGGGTAGAGGTAGGCCCAGAGGTGCTACCCAGCCTAGAGGCGCTGCCCAGCCTCGTCGTGGCAGACCTAGAGCTGCTGCCCCTATTCCCGATATAGTTGAGGAGGTCGTTGCCCCAGCTGACACACCAGAGCACAGTGCAGCTGAGGAGGATGTTGCTCCCGCCCCTGCCCCTATTCCTGCTCCCGCTCCAGCACAGGAGGTAGAGCAGATGGTTGGCGCCAGAGATATGGCGGCCCTTTTGCAGGAGTGTCTCCGCACCATGATGGAGGCGCGGACCACTGGCGGAGAGACCAGGGATACCTTCGTGATGAAGGTGTTCCAGAGGATGAGACCACCTACCTTTGCCGGGCAGCCAGACCCACTTATTGCAGAGGAGTGGTTGAGACAGATTACCCGGATTTTGGATTCACAGGGGATCACTGAGCCCCATCTGAGGATCAGGTACGCTACATTTCAGTTTACAGACCTGGCTAGTTAGTGGTGGGAGGTAGCTGCTGACAGACTGCATCGGTTTGGAGAGGGATGGGATGCATTTGTGGCCATGTTCAATGACCACTACTTCCCGATATTTGCCAGAGTGGGTTTAGGGAGGAGTTCGAGGCACTTCTGCAGAAGGACATGACAGTGGCTCAGTATGAGTCACGGTTTACTGCTTTGGGGAGGTTCGTCCCACACATTATTGCACATGAGGATTTGAGGGTGTACAATTTCCTCAAGGGGTTGAAGACCTCTATCAAGGACAGACTGGCTGGGCATATTATAGAGACATATGAGGAGGCAGTGATCAGGGCCTCCAAGGTGGAGAGAGAGCTGGCTGATCTTAGAGGGATCAGAGAGACTAGAGCACAGGGCAGGGCACCTGATTACGCCCAAAGAATAACGCGGTAGTTGTAGTGTAGCTTTGGGGTGTCGATTCCACAGGGAGACTAAATTAAAAGAATAATAAATAGAATTTCTGAAACTACAGAAAGTATTAAACGGTTAACGAGAAAATAAAAATATATAAAAATGATCTGTGAATGAAAATTAAGAATTAAACAAATTGACTAATGGAAGAAAATATTCAAAATTAACGAACAGTGGAGTGTCGGGAATCCCTTGCACATATATGGTATTTCAATTATTTTTAATTCACAGATAACTCAATTGAGAAATTAAATTCTAAAAATCTCAATCGGAAGATTTAAAATTATGCATCAAAATTAGACTGAAAATAACCCTTTGAAAAATCATTTAACACTTTTAAATCTCTCAAATTAATATTCACATTGAAAAAATACAATGACGACAATATACCCGACAAGCAATACTGCAGCAGAGAATTGAATCAATATAAATATTTAATTGTTCCAAAAATAATCAAAACATTAATCCATTCAATAAAAAAAGCATGACTGAATCTATAAACGGACTAAAACCTTTAATTATTCGGACAATAAAATCCAATAATAAATTTAGAATGATCAACGAAGAATTTAACAAATTAAAACCATGTACAGGAATCAAAATAAATTAAAATAACCATATAGTATGCAAGTTCATCCCTAACCCCACTTAGAAATTTAGTTACCCATGTACAAGATAGATAACATAAACCTCACGAAGAAACACTAAGCCATGGAGTATCTGCGACTTCTTCTCTGTGCCAGCAGCCGCAGCTCTGCTCTTGTCGCCGAACTCACTCTTCCCCCAAGCTGCCGTCGCTTCTGTATATATCATTCCCCTCTCTTAGGTTTTTTTTTTTTCTTTATATATCAGCCCTAGGCTCCACAGCACACAAAGTCTCAAGCCAGCGCCTCAACAATGGGCCCACATCAAGCCTTAAACGTCTGCCCTTGAATGCGCTGCACCGCAGCCCAGCTCCCTGCGCCTTGCTCTCTGTTCTATATTTTGTTTACTGCCGCAAGAACTTACTTCTTCAAAAATCCCATGGGCCCCACTCTAGAATACAGCCCATTCTCCAGAAATAGCCACATGGTTTTCCCTTGTTCAGCCCTCAACCGCATGCCAACACCTGCCCAAGTCAGTTTTTGTTTTCTTTCTCTAGTTGAATTTTCTTTCTTTTCTTTGCTCTGCTTTTCTTATTCTCGCGCGCAGCTAACAATCGCCAACTTTATGCTCCATTTTCTACCAGATAACAACTGAATCTCGACTCGGATCCTTCACGAAAGTTGTAGCCCTGGATGAGTAGATAATTTTAGGCTCAAGAACCATCTGATTTGAGCTTCAGAAGCTCAAGTTATGGCCTCTTCAAGTTGGCTGGACGGAGAGGTTCATAGCAGCTTTCCAGGCCTGTCTTTGAAATAATGTTTGGAGGCCCAAACGAACTCCGATTTTTGCAAACCAGACCTTTTTGAAAAGCTCAAGACGTCCTCTAAATATTTCATGAAGATTAATTTCTCATTCTGAAACTTTAACGTCATCCAAATCTCAATTGAAACTCAATGGTCGAATCTGCCAAAAAGCCAAAAATTATTCCAAAACTATTAAATGTAAAGCGCAATTGCAAACTAGCACTCGCCAACAAATAATGCACTATTTGAGACTTAAAATCTTATAAAATACCGCTAAAATATATCTCAATGTAAATAGAAATTAAATAAATAATATCAAATATATCTCAATATTCCTATTCACTTTCTAGCAATTTACTCCGATAATAGGGTATTTAGAGTGCACTTTCGCGCACTCATCAGCACCCACAGTACAGACTTCCGCACCTGCCCCGACATATAGACAGCCGAAGAGGTACCGAGCCAGTACTTCTTCCTCACAGCCACAGGCCGGGCCCCTCCATTCTGTAGCTCCCCGTCCTGCCTTACCATCTGCTTCTAGAGGAGGGGGATCCCAGCGGCCTATCACATGTTATACCTGCGGGCTACCTGGCCATAGGAGGGCCGACTGTCCTTTGAGGGGGCCCAGTTTTCCACAGGGTGTCGGATCCAGTCAGGGATCATTTCCACTACCCCTACCGGTACCGAGTCAGAGGGCCCCGCCGATTTGTTACACTTGTCAGCAGCCTGGCCATGTTAGGGCCAACTGCCCTCTGGGGTAGACTTCGCAGAGTGCGCCGAGGCCACACTATTATCAGCATACACAGATGCCTCTGCCACAGCCACAGTCAGTCCAGGGACTACCAGCGCCCTATCATCAGCCTACATCCTCCGCGCAGAGCGTCAGAGCTCCAGCACCTAGGGGAGGAGGCCAGCAGACTCAGAGAGGGGGAGGCCGACAGGGCCAGACCACCCAGGGCAGAGTCTACGCAGTGGCCACCCCGGAGACCTCTGCTGCCGGACCGTCAGTAGTCCGAGGTACATTTCTCATATCCAGTTCATGGGCCAGTGTATTGATAGATTCAGAAGCATCACATTCATTCATTTCTACTGCACTTGCCATGTCATTGGGTCTGGATATAGTTTGGTTGGACCCCCCGTTGCATGTTGGTACACCAGTTGGGGGTGTAGTAGTACTGACGAGGATCTGTAGAGATTGCTCGATAGAGATAGCTGATCGTATTCTCCACTTTGATCTTATTGTACTTGATATGTCTGGGTTTGATGTGATTCTGGGGATGGATTGGTTGTTCGCCTATCGGGCGAGTATAGACTGTTACAGAGGGAGGGTGACTGTATGCACTCCGGAGGGAGACTGCTTTTATTTCACAGGGGATCGGGGGGATTTCTTGATTCCACCAGTGCGTGATTCTAGGAGCTGGGGAGGCCACAGTTATATGTTGGCTAGTCTGATTGCGGGTGATTTTGAGGCTACAGAGATTGTGCTACCCCCAGTCGTGGATGAGTTCCCCGACGTCTTCCCGAGTGACTTGACTTGTCTACCCCCTAGACGAGAGATCGAGTTCACTATAGAGCTCATTCCTGGCACTACACCCATTTCCATACCACCTTACCGCATGGCTCCAGCTGAGTTGAGAGAGCTGAGGGAGCAGTTGACTGACCTCTAGCGAAAGGGGTTTATCCGTCCTAGCACTTCTCGATGGGGTGCCTCGGCACTGTTCGCGAAGAAGAAGGATGGGACGCTACGATTATGTGTAGATTATAGGAGGCTGAACCGGGTTACTATCAAGAATAAGTACCCGTTGCCGAGGATTGACGATTTGTTTGATCAGCTGAGAGGTTCGAGATGCTTCTCGAAGATTGATCTCAGATCGGGTTACCACCAGTTGAGGGTCAGGGAGGAGGACATAGCGAAGACAGCCTTCCGCACTCGCTATGGTCACTATGAGTTTGTGGTCATGCCTTTCAGAGTGACGAATGCCCCAGCGGCATTCATGGACTTGATGCACCGCATTTTCAGTCCTTACCAAGATCAGTTCGTGGTGGTATTTGTGGATGACATCTTAGTGTATTCACCAGCTGAGGATGTACATGCCTATCATTTGAGGACTGTACTACAGATTTTGAGAGAGCATCGCCTGTTTGCCAAGTTCTCGAAGTGCGAGTTCTGGCTTAGAGAGGTACAGTTCTTAGGGCATGTAGTATCCAGTGGAGGGGTATCTGTGGATCCCTCCAAGATTGAGGCGGTCATGAGCTGGGAGAGGCCGAGCAGTGTATTCGAGATTCAGAGTTTTCTGGGGTTGGCCGGATACTACCGACGATTTGTGGAGGGTTTCTCCCGTCTTGCCGCGCCGATGACTCGTCTGACGCGCAAGGGCGTCAGATTCTTATGGACAGAGGACTGTGAGCAGTCTTTTCAGGAGCTGAAGAGGAGATTGACTTCAGCGCCTGTTTTGATCATACCTGAGAGGGGAGTGGGCTACGTTGTGTACTGTGATGCGTCCCGAGAGGGATTAGGTTGTGTATTGATGCAGGATGGCAGAGTGGTAGCCTACGGTTCTCGTCAGTTGAAGAACCACGAGCGGAACTACCCCACACATGACTTAGAGTTAGCTGCCGTCATCTTTGCACTAAAGAGTTGGCGACACTACTTATACGGGGAGAGATTCGAGGTATTCTTTGACCACAAGAGCCTCAGGTATATCTTCACGCAGAAGGACCTGAACCTGAGGCAGAGGAGGTGGATGGAGTACATGGAGGATTATGATTTTGACCTTCAGTACCACCTAGGGAGAGCCAATGTGGTGGCTGACGCACTCAGCAGGAGATCGAGGGGTACAGTTGCCAGTATTGCCATCAGGGAGTGGGAGATGATGGGGGATATTGGCGAGTTTGATCTGGATATTGCTGAGTTTGAGGGACAGGCCACTCTGTTCAGCTTGTGTGCACAACCCACCCTTTTGACTAGAGTGATAGAGGCACAGCTAGTCGATGTGGAGACAGATCAGATCAGAGTACGGATTGCTAGTCCCGAGGGATTTGTGGGATGGACGGTACATTCTGACCTTAGTCTGAGGTATTTGGGTAGAGTTTTTGTCCCAGAGTCTCTTAGGGCTGAGGTCCTTAGAGATTTCCACCACTCACGTCTGGCAGTGCACCTAGGAGGCACTAAGATGTATCACGATCTGCGCCGTCAGTATTGGTGGACGGGGATGAAGAGAGATGTGGCGCAGTTCGTGTCGAGATGTCTCACGTGCCAGCAGGTGAAGGCTGAGCACCAGAGACCTGGGGGATTGTTACAGCCATTGCCAGTGGCCAAGTGGAAGTGGGAGCACGTGACTATGGATTTCGTAATGGGTCTTCCGAGGGGCCATGATGCAGTTTGGGTTATCGTGGACAGGCTGACGAAGTCTGCTCACTTTTTGCCGATCAGAGTGACTGATTCATCAGATGCCCTCAGTAGATTGTATATTCGAGAGATTGTACGACTGCATGGGGTGCCGGTATCCATTGTTTCAGATAGGGACCCACGCTTCACTGCCCAATTTTGGCAGAGTCTCCAGACAGCCTTAGGGACACAGCTCCAGTTTAGTACTGCCTTTCACCCCCAGACAGATGGCCAATCAGAGCGCACCATTCAGATCCTTGAGGACATGCTTAGGGCTTGTGTCATGGATTTCAGGGGTAGCTGGGAGGATCACCTTGCCTTAGTCGAGTTTGCCTACAACAACAGCTATCAGTCCAGTATAGAGATGGCACCATTTGAGGCGTTGTATGGTAGGCCGTGCCGTTCCCCAGTATGTTGGACTGAGGTAGGTGAGACAGCTGCCTTGGGACCCGATATAGTCCGTGAGACCACGGACAAGATACAGGTGATCAGGCAGCGCTTGTTGACGGCCCAGAGTCGCCAGAGGAGCTATGCTGATAGGAGGCGGCGACCCTTGGCGTTTGAGGTGGGGGACCATGTGTTCCTCAAGGTGTCTCCCAGACGGGGCTTGAGGAGATTTGGACGTGGTGGGAAGCTGTCGCCACGATTTATAGGCCCCTTTGAGATTCTTGGGAGAGTTGGTGAGGTGGCTTATAAGCTGGCCTTGCCACCACAGCTATCTGGGGTTCACGACGTCTTCCATGTATCGATGCTGAGGAAGTACCATCCCGACCCCTCACATGTATTAGATTGGGTAGATCTCCAGTTAGAGGGGGACGCTTCCTATGACCAGAGACCCGTGGAGATATTGGACTCGAGGGACCAGGTTCTGCGAGGCAGGACCATCCCTTTGGTCAAGGTTCGTTGGAACCATCATGGGGTCGAGGAGGCTACTTGGGAGCGTGAGGCAGAGGTTCGTGCTAGGTATCCTGAGTTATTTGATCAGTGATGTATTTTCTTTTGTTTTATGTTATTTTAAATTTCGGGACGAAATTTTTGTAAGGAGGGAAGGATGTTATGACATGAAATTTTTTTTTTTTATTATTCTTAATTAATTAAATTTTTATTATTAGTATTATTATTATTGTTGTTATTATCATGGTTATTAATTTTGGTGCATTAGTATTATATATATGCATAGTATATATGTGTAGGTATGTGTGAAATAATGTGTGTGCATGAATGTGTAAAATGATATGTGGGAGAAGATATGGCAGTGCATTGTGTGTATGTGTGACTGGGCGTGTGTGTGTGTGTGTGTGTTTGTAACCAAACTAGAGGGACAGCCGATTGGGAGTGTGTGAAACTAGTGTGTGTGTGATGATAATATATATTTATGTAGATATATAGTAGCAGCTTTGCATTAAATGCAAAGCTGCATTTGGGGGGAAGCAAAAGGTGGCTGACGGTGGAGAGGGAGTCAAGAATAGTGGCTGTGAGGGATAGACGTGAGGGATTTGGTTTGTGTGTGTGCATAAGTGTAGTCTCGGGTGGGGAGAAAAAAGAAGGAAAGAAACAGAAAAGAGGGAGAGAAATAGAGCTTTGAGAGAGAGTTTGAAGCTTGGTTCGAGCTCGGAGCAAGAGGGTGAAAGAAGGCACGGCTAGAGAGAGAAAGCTCAGAAAATCCGTAAGTGCACCCCTTCTGTTTTATTTTTTTTAAGGCATGATGATTTATTTGATGCATAGGGTTTTAAAGTGTATGTTGTGAGGATTGTTTTGCAAAAAGAATGAAGGAAAATGGTTGAAAAATGAGGGAGAAAAAGGGGTTTGCAGGTCACGGTCATGGGGGGGTTGGATTTGCATTTTATGTACAAAGCTTGAATCTAATGAGATAGAAATAACCCTAACAAGTGCAGAAAATGAAATGAGAAAGAAATGATGGAAAACCGTGAACAACCGAGTGAGAAATTGAAGATATTCAGCTGGCCGGAGATTCGGCCATGGGCCTTTGAGCCCTATTTCGTGAAAATCCGTTGGTCTAAACTGAAAATGGAAGATGGGAGTGAAACCTACTTGAAAAACTCTAGAAGATGGCATTTTGAAAACATGAAAAAGCCGCCGGAAATCGGTCGCCGGCGCCGGAGGAGGCGCCGGAACCCTACTGGGCGTCACCGAAAAATCGGGGAAGAAGGGGGGGTCTGTTCCGGGTCAGGTCGGGTCGGTTCGGGTCCGGTTCGGGCGGGTGTGGACCGCCCCTGCCACGTGTCGCCATGTGTTTTAAATTAAAAAGTTGAAGGGGGCTGTTTGGTTGTGGATTTATGAAATTGAAAATCTGAAATAATAAGAACAGGGATATCTTATCCCTGTTTTAGGCTGATCCTTGTTTGGCTGTCCGAATTAGGAATAGGAGAATTCAAATTTACAATTCTGCCCCTGAACTTTTGATAATTGAAAATTAACCCAAAACTTACGGAAATTATAAATTGACCCCCCAACTATTAATAATTCTGATTTGACCCTCCTGAATAAAATATTAATAAATTATTAATTAAATTAATTAATTATTAATTAAATTAATTAATTTAATTATTTAAATATTCAAAAATATCCCGGAGTCTAAATGGGACAAGTCATTAGTGTATTTTGACTATCTCGGCCATTCTGAGGCCAATGGAGAGGTCCATTTTACGAGACGGGGTCCCAAAAAATAAAAGACCCGTAGTAACATATAAAATTACCAAAATGCTCCTGAATTGAAATACAGTCAAATGAACTCCGAATTTAGTAAACAAGTAGTGAAACTTAATTATCTCGAGCATTCCGGACTCAACAGTGGAGTACGAATTGTAAAAAGAGGTCACGAAATGTGAGGACACGTGTAAAGTGCAAAATGACTGTTTTGCCCTTTTGAACCCAAGAGTCCGAATTAAATTCTACAAAAGCCTAAACTTATTTTCTTCGACGTTCCGGACTCAATGGTAGGGTCTAATTTAGCAAAATAGAAGCTTATGAATTAAAGACATAAAATTTGATGAATAGCATAATTCAAGTGACAATTAAACTGAGTTTCATGTTATGAATTTTAGGGACACGGAAAGGCAAAGAAAAGGTGACCTAGCCTTCGGTGTTCTTACGGTGGTTTCAC
Organism: Nyssa sinensis; assembly: GCA_008638375.1. Taxonomy (NCBI): domain Eukaryota; kingdom Viridiplantae; phylum Streptophyta; class Magnoliopsida; order Cornales; family Nyssaceae; genus Nyssa; species Nyssa sinensis. The sequence continues at coordinate 21,682,411 of CM018034.1, forward strand.
TTTACTACGAGTACACTTTTCCAGTTTGAGATCGATTACCAGGTACGATATATTGTGCTAAGTAAGAAATAGAATTGAGATTAGGAATACTTGCTTTGCTGCATTGATTGTTCACATGTTTGCTTGAGTGTTCACATGCTTATGTGCTACGTGCTATCTTGTTAAGTTGTATGATGATTATGGGTATATTGCATGTGTTAGTGTAGTGTGTGAATTATATGCTTTGAAGAACTGTTGATATTATGGATTGTGTACTTGAAGGCATGCTTTATGTATGAATGAGATGCATCATTGAGATCTGAGCATATTGGCATTGCGTAACTCCTAGGACATGGCGTGGGTAAGCACTTGGTGCTTTGCATTATGAGGGTGCAGATCCTGTGGTGAAAAACCCAAAATCGGCCAATAGGTACTTGCAAGCCTGACGGATTCCGGACTGTGAAGCGAGACATACGCGGCAGTACTCATGCCAGCGGAGAATGACCGTATCATGAGACATGGGTGGCATAGAGTTGCATGGGTGTGTCACGCATACAGTGCATATACTATATACTGCTCATATACTATCATCACGATATTGAATGCCATATAGAAATAATTGTACACTTGCACTTGCCACGACCTTAGTTTTGTTTCTTGCATTAACATTATATTGTACCAGCATGTTGAGCTGACCCCTTTAATGGGGCAAACATTTCAGATGATGTCCCAGCAGTACGTGACGTGGAGATGATCTGACTAGGGACTGTGTTAGGCCCAAGGGGCGTTTGTTTTTGATATTGTATAAGGGCATAAGCCCAAGACCGTATTTCATTTTACATGTTGTAAGTAAGTGGACTAGACCTATGTATGTATCAGAACAGTGTACAGAATGTATGAGAATGTTATTATTATCTTTTATTTCTTTATTATTTTATTTTTCTGTCTCGTTACTCACGCCTCGGGTTCGCTGGAATTCGGGGCGTGACATGTAGTGTCGGTTGTGTGTGTGTGTAGGTTATTGTGTTTGGTGTGTGTGTGTGTCATATAATATATACATACACATATATATATATACATATATATATGACTACAAACACAAGCAATGCATTTAATGAAAAGCTGAAAGACAAGAGAGGGAACAGAGAGGAATTCAGAAAAGAGGAAAAGGAGAAGGGAAACAGTAGGTGAACAGGTGAGGGGAGTTGTGTGTGTGTGTGTGTGTGTGCTATCATACGTATATGTGTATATATATATATATATATATATATATATGTCACGACCTGAAACCCACCTTGTGCGGATTCCGTATCGCGACCGCCGCCTTCAGGCTCGGGAGCCTTTGGGCGAGGCGAGACATAAGCAACAATATCAGATGACTGTGCGACCTGTGATTGCGGAAGCGTGAAAAACTTTTTCTTTTCTTTTTAAAGTCTGTCACACATCCACCTGATATTGCCACTCTTCATAGCGGTACATATAATAATAAACAGAGCATACTAAAACTTAAGGTTTTATATACATACATAACATATCCGGTTGCCCCTCGGGCTTAAGTACAAAATCTCCAAAATATTTTACATCCAAAAGTTCGACCAACTATGGGTCCTAGTACATCAAAATCTAACCTATTGCAAGTTCTAGTATCTTCAAAAGTTCCTATTTATATGGAGCCACTAGTCGTCATCCCAAGATGGAGCAAGGCTCCCAGTCATCATCATTACCTGTAAAAAAATTTAGGGAATGGGGTGAGCTTCGAAAAGCCCAGTGAGTAATTCCTGCATCTGTCATGGGTTTTCAATTGGCAGTGGTTTCGCACATGAGAGTTTATAAAATACACACTACCAACTGTTCGTACATCGTACATTTGAACATAGAGTACATGCACTTTACATAAGGATAGCTTTGAAACATTTAAAGTATTCAAGCTAAATAAACGTTTCTTCAAATAGAATATATGCATTTCAAAGCATGTAAGCATGCATAGTAAAAATGGGGGTCAAAGCCTTCTTCCATTTTCAAGAACATTACTTTCAAAACATATAACATGCATAATGAAAATGGGGGTAAAACCTGCTTCCATTTCCAAAACATTTGTCATCTTTTCACTTTCATTAGGTGGAATCTGTTTCGAACCAGACTCCCGTTTTACGTATACGTGGAGATATCTCATTGCCTGTGGGATCAGATCCTGCTACCAGGCATATGCACATGATAGGTCCAAAGTGTTTCGAAGAACCCACAACTCTACCTCTGTGCTTACAAGTGTTAATGCACATGATAGGACCGAAGTGTTCCGTAGAACCCACAACTCTACCTCTGTGCTTATTATTATCTGGCAAAACATTTGTCATATGGCTTCTTTAACTAAATACTTTTCAAGAGTATTTAAGATATGATGTTCATGATTTCATAACAAAATCTTCAAATATGTAGACATGCTAAATACTATTAAGGAAGACCATAATGGAAATCATTCATTGAGCATGTCACAATAAAGTTTATAAGAACGGAATATTTCAAGACAGGAATCATGAAATACGGAATTTAACATTCAATGCTTCGACATTTTGAAGGTTAAAACATTTCAAATCCGTGGAGTTAAAATCTCCACTTCAAATGCAGGGTTACTCACCTTAGTCCTTTTGGGTTGCTGCTAATATTGCATTGCCTTTTCTTTCTCCTTTGTCGTTCCTAACAATACATAAATAGTCTATTAATTTCATATGTACTTCAAATATCTCCTACTGATGTCCCTATTTTATGTTTAGATCGTATTAACCCTTAGCTTTTAGCCTAAGTGTTATTCTCCCTACGTATACTCTTCTGGTAGCTTCATCAACTTTAAGTTAATTATTTACTTCATATGTTCTCATGTCACGTGTTCTCGTATTTCCTTTCAAATGTGTACCGTACTACTTAGTTGGTACCTCGAGCAGTGCACTAATTTATAGTCACTGGACTTATGCTATTCATCAAATTTTATGTCTTTTTATTTTAAGGACTTCTTTTGGTCAAATAGACTCTACCATTGAGTCCGGAACGTCGGAGAAAGTTAGTTTAGGCTTTCATAAAATTTAATTCGGACTTTTGTATGTTAAGGGGTATTTTGGTCATTTTACCCCTCTACGTGTCTTTATTTTTCGGAGTCCTGTCTCATGAAACGGACCTCACCATTGGGTTCAGAATGTCCAAAATAGTAAAAATACACTATTCATTTACTTTATTTGGATTTCGTTTGACTGGTCTTTGGATTAGGGGAAATTTCGTAATTTCAGTAATTAACTATTATTAAATTAATATTAATTTATTTGAAATTGGGCCACAGTGAAATTTCGGAGAAGTCCAGGGGTCAAATTACGATTTCCCAAATTTTTCGGACTAAACCAGTGGGTTCAGTTGCATTGGAGCTGAACCGGTCCGGTTTTAGCTGAACCAGCCGGTTTGGTTCGGTTAAACACATAAAGTTGACGTCATGATGACGTCAGCCCTAATTTTTTTAAATTTAAAACCAACCAAAACGTCGCCGTTCTAATAATTCAGTGGACTTGGTCTCGTCCTGACACGTGTCCGAGTTAGCTCGGGTGACTCGATTCAACAGCGAGTCAACTCGGTCGTCTCCTTCACCAAATTAAACACTGTTGCCCTAATTCTGGGTTTCGTTTTTCTTTAATTTCGTGGATTTTGGTTCGATCATTTCCTACTGTTTTCAATTGGGAATGTTCCTATCATCATCGATATCATCTTGTCATTCATTTAAGGTCATGTAGCTGACCTAAATGCTCGGTTTGAGCCATGTTAGCCGAACTGAATAATTCGGCCATAAATCTCCATTTCGAAACCATTTTTAGTGTGGTTTGGTGCGACGTGATCCCTATGGCCAGAGGGTTTGATTCCTATTCTTAAAACCGAGTTTAGAACTCTAAAACTGAAACTGGGTTTAAACGATAAAACCTGCAACTGAATGTTTAAGATCTATTCTGTTAGATTTAAGGTCGCGGCTTAACATTTTTGACTTTGGAATGATTTAGATCAGGTCCTAATATACAGTTTTTGATTTAGTTTGCTTTGATTCAGACCTGCACCCATATTTCAGAATTTTGTCCTCACTGTAACTCTAAATTCCTTAATGGATTCTTCATCATTTTCCTTCATTTATGTTGCAATTTAAAACTTATAATATGTAGATTAAGATTCTGTTGTTGCATGCATTAAATCTAAAACATCTTTAAATGAAATTGAATCGAAATGTACCTGTTCAAAGTTGATCCCAGTTTTTGTCAAATTCTTTCCCGAGACCAGTTCCTCAATTGCTTCCTCTAACAATCTTTTTCCTATTTCTGACGGTTAGAGCTTAAGTATATAGGTGTTATGGTTGAGCAACACGTAGGTTGCATGCAGCCTTATGGAGACATGGCTTTGCCACCTATTGGCAGCCATTGCTGCATGGTGCACACCTAGATTGTGGTCACATGGCTGCCGACCAACATGTATCATGTGGAGAACAGCTATATCAGTGCATGATGTCCACTTATTCCCCCACCTTTCTTCTAATTTCTCTATTACTTTAATTTTTTAACTCATTTATAATTTCGTAGATATGTAGGTATATTGATATACCTAGTTGGCATTTACTTATGTGTATATATATATATATATATATATACATCAGCCGTGGCTTTATTATATGTATACCTACATATATGAAGACTCACATATTGTATACAATATACATCATATATATAATTATGTTAGTCTATTGGCTTACTTATTTTTAATTACAAATCTATAATACACAATTTGTGTGTGTATGAACTATTATTGTTATTATTTTCCTCACTTGTTACTTTGAGCATAACACTCATTTTTCATGACTAAAATTTATCATCATAATTAAAGGTCGGTAATCGAGGTGAAAGTATATGTTGAGGTTCGAAATCGACCTTATTATTTAGAATCTTATTCGCTAAAATGTTTCGTTGGGTCGGGGTATTACAATATATATTTATGCATATGAGTGTTACGTGTGATTGTGTGAGATCAGAACTAGAAGAGTGTGTGAGTGCACAAAGAGCAGAGGTGATGATGAGAGCAGGTCTGAAGTGGAGAAAGGGGGGAGAGAGAGGCAGGTGTGGTGATGTTTATACATAGTGTGCGATTGATTAGGGAAAACAGAAGGAGAGAAAGCAAATGAGAAACTGATGAGTGATTTGGGATTCAAAAAAGGAGAGGAGGAAGAGAACAAGGAGAAGAAGGAACGAGAGTCTAGTGTTGAGGTAAATTTACAAAAACCCATTATTTTCTCTCTCTAAAAGTTAGGAATGTATGCAAGTTGTTTTAAGCCCTTTTTAAGCATGCATGAGTTCATTTGCGCACTATAAACTATCAAAACTAAACTAGAAGGTAGAAAAGGGCTTTGACAAAACCCAAAACCGTGAAGAACAGCCATTAAAAGACCTCTTTTGGAGCAGGTCTAAAACCACCTGAACTAAACCACGTTTGGGTTGTGGGAACCTTTACTAGACCCCAACACCATTTCAAAAACCCCATTCCGTGACCTAGAAGACTAGACAAAGGCCCTCAAAATACCACTTGCAGGTTTCGAGTTTTAGAGCTAATGTCACTAAACTGCCCCAAAACTTGATTTTAAAAATGGGGGCTTGAACCTTATGAAGAATAGAACCCAACCAAAGAGACCCCATGAGATTTGGATCAGAAATGAGGGCATACAAGCTAGTTGCAGGTTGCGACTATCCAACCCACCATGGCTTTTCGAGCTTGACTTGAGGCACAAAATGAATGCCAAATGATGGCTTAGACACTTAGTGACCCTCAACTCCTAAAAATAGAGATAAATTGAACCCAAAACCTCACAAAATTGAAAGAAGAGAAAACCAGAAATTAGGGCAACACAGTCGACGTTTGGGGAAGAAGACGATGAGTTGACCAAGTCGACTCGCCTAACTCATTGGATCGTACGTGTTAACTCGGGCACGTGTCGCCATTAGATGGGTTGCCTTGTTAAAAGTAACGGCGTCATTTAGGCACTGATATGTTTGGTTTTTAAAACCTGAATTGGCTTTGTTTGGGTGCATGGATAAGAAATCAGAAAGAAGGATAACCAAACCTTGGATAAGGACTGTAACATGGATATTCCATTCCAGTTCGCAGTGTGACCTGAACCAACTGGTTTAGGGCCTATTGGGTTCGGTCTAGGGTTAATAAACCCTTTGGTTCACTGTTTAAAAATTAAAAGAAAAACCAGAACTTTTGTAAATTTCATTTTAGCCCCAACTGTTCTGAGTATTTGTATTCTGGCCCAGATTTTAAAAGATAAATTTAAATAAGCCCCTGAAAATAAATAAATAAATAATAAAATGAATTATTTAATTACTTTATTAATTTAGGTAAAATGACTATTTTACCCTTAGACCCTAAATGGGCCAAACGAAGTCCAAAATGGATAAATGAATAGTGTATTTCTACTAATTTGGGTATTCCGGACTCAATAGAGGAGTTCGATTTGGGAAATTAAGTCCTGAAAAATAAAGATACGCAAATGATAAATGACTGTAATACCCCTAATGATACCTATGGCCAAATAAACATAAAGAATAGTCCATTTTAATTATGTCAGACATTCTGGACTAAATGGTGGAGTCCATACTAACAAACGAAGCACCGAACAATGCGATGCATGAAAGAGTAAAAGACAAAAATGCCCCTGAGTCGAAGAGTAGTCAAACGAACTCCGATTAAAATAAAAGAATGGTGAATTTTTATTATTTCGAGCATTCCGGACTCAACGATGGAGTCTGATTTATGAGAAGAGGTCTCGAGAAGTAAGAACCCGTGAAGGTACCAAATGACCATTTTGCCCTTTTTAGCACAGATGCCCAAATTGAATTCTGCGAAAGCCTAAACCAACTTTCTTCAACATTTCGGACTCAATGGTAGAGTTTATTTTAGTAAAATAGGAACTCATGGTATAAAAGCATAAAATTTAATGAATAGCATAATTCAAGTAGAAATAGGCTCAGTTATGTTTCGTGATTTTAGGAACACCGAAAGGCAAGGAGAAGGTAGTCTAGGCCTTCAGGTTGGAGACAGTAAAAGGGACTGCATTCTCATTGATTAGTTCGGCTACACATCGAGCACGGTTTCTTAGGGTTGAGACCAACCCATCAGGTATGATATTTTGCTAAGTAAGAAATAGAATTAAGTTTACGAATGATTTCTATATTGATTTAGTGATTCGTATGTTTATTCGATTGTTTATGTGCTTATGTGTTCCTTGTTATTTCCTTGGGAGTTTGGTTAAATGATAAACGTGAACCATGATTATATGTATGTTCTATACGTTGGCACAGTATGTGATTTATATTATTCGAGAATTGTTAAGATTCTGAATATGTAACTTGAGCATGTGTTTAAATGGAATGTGTATAACATACACCCATGAGGAATGAATTTTTGTGATTTGAATGTTATTGTATAATGCATTGTTTAAAGCATGCTTTATGTGTGGATAAAAATGCTTCATTGAGACTGCATTATTGCATGGTGGAATCAAGGCATATTGGTATGGTGTGATTCTTGAAAGCATAGTGTGGGTTGAGCACATGGTGTTATCTTGAGGTGAAAAACCCAAAATTGGCCATTACATTGGTGCCCAGTATCCAACGGATGCGATCCATGAACGGGACATTAGTACTCAAGATCCATCGGAAGTGAATCCGTAAACGAGACATGGGTGTGGCATAGAGTTTGCTTGGGTGTGTCACGCATATTGTTTATATATTGCATTGATGATTTAAGGAACATGTAGATATAAATGTACACTTGCATATGCCACGCCTTAATTTTGTTCATTGCATTAGCATTATGTCATACTAGCAGTTGCGCTGACCCATTCGTGGGATATCATATTACAGATGACGCTCCCGACACTTGAGACTTGAGGAAGTCTTACAGAGTGGAGGACACATGAACTTAGAAGGATTTTTGGCCCTTGGGGGCGTGTTTTGAGATGTAAGGGCTTAAGGCCAAATGACACGTGAACGATATGTTTATGGGATGTGCTTTATGTGGTTATATGTTGAAGAAAATGAATGCCTGTCTAATTGAATCCATTTAAATTGCATTTCATTTTTCTTTTCTTAATTCGTTTCGCTCATACCCTGGGTTCATGGAAATTCGGGGCGTGACAGCAAAAGTTAAGAACAATTGCTTCTTCATATAGTTTTAACTTTTTACAGGCCTTATCCTTGGATAGACCATTACATATTATCTAATATATACAATATAAAAGATAAAAAGGTAAATTTATAGTACAAAATTATTGTTACAAAATATTCACATAACAAATCGATTTTTTCATAATCAATTCTGCAGAATTAATTTTCTCATATTTGAAACTTTCCCAAATGGCTCTAATTCCATTGCATTATTATTTCAAACTTTTTAATTCCATAATGCCAAACATAAATTCAATTTATAATTCTTTAGAAATTTTGTACTTTTTTAAAAAACATTTTCTCACATTTGAATGAATTGATTGAGATGTCGAAATAAACTTTTAAAAAGTTGGTGGTAAGTGTCCTGTTTTTTCCTAGGTAGGATGATATTGTAAAATTGGGTTTGGGTTTGGGTTTGAGTTTGGGTTAAGTTTTGATCCTAACTTTTAACATAGGACAACTTGGATGCAGGGTTAAGTTTTAATTTTACTAATTCAGTCACACCCAAATGAAGCTTTTTCTCAGTTGTATATCAATTTGATCCTATTAAGTCAATATTCTATTTTGTTTGGTAGGAAAATTTTATGTATGAATAGTAATGGTCTTGTAGAATTTTTTAACATATTCCATTTAGTAAAATATAAGAAAAAGACAACAATAACTAAATTATATGTAGAGTTAGTTATTGAAAACACCTTTAAAAATTGTTTACATGGTTAGGTATTGTCATGAACGAGGGCCCAAATACCCAAGTAATGACGTAAGATTATTATAACACTTCCACAACTCAATTCTTAAAGACTACAAGGTCAAAAAAAGTCAATCGGACTTCGAAGTAGTCAAGTTTGACCAAATCGTTGCCACGCCAAGGCCCTAAGAATAGGTATTTAAAATACTTTGAATTGGACTTGCAAAAATTTCACTTTTTGTTTCTTAAGTATCTAATAGTCTAAAAATATTTTTTAATAAATTATAGGTCAACGTTAACCCACCTACATAGGTAGCGGTCAAGACATAAATTTCACGAAATTTGAAATTTTGTTCTTAGAGGGGAGAGTTGACATTTTATTCTTTAGGAATTATGTCTCGGAATTATTTTAATTGAATCCAAAATGTAGGGTATTTTCTTATTTACATTTAATGTCATCAGTAAATCATCAAATATTAAATTACTTAAATGACATTTAATATAAATAAGGTAGGCCAGTGACTATAGTGAGGTGCAGAAGGCTAGCAGTGAATTGTTTTGTTCACTGTTAGTGTGTAGGAATAGGCAGTCATCCGGTTATGAATGGTACGTTGTCTGCTTTACACCTAGTAGTTGTCTGCTTTGTTCATATTTTCTGAAATTTATAGCTCTAGTAGCTTGGAACTAGCAGCTCCAGGAATTAGACTTCATGGCGGATGTCTGTTTCGTGTAAATGGGGTTTTCAAATTCCATTATAGTGACTAGTACTAATTGGCTCTTAGAAGCGGTTCTCAAGGCAGATGTCCGGTTAGTAAATTTTAGGACTTCAATTTCTAATTGATGCCATTCCTAGTAGTTAAATTCAACCAAATTTAGGAGGCAGATCTGGGAGCGGACGTCCAATCCTTCCCTAGAAGCTAACTTTGCCCAGTTTTTGTGAACTTCCCTGTTTTCTACTTAAACACAATAAACAAGTATATTTCAAGTTTGGGATCTTTTCAACACATAACCAACAAGATATACATATGTCAATGCACAATTCTATTAATTTAGTCCTTTAACATAATCATCTATAAGGATTCACAATTTATTAAGTTAACCGTATGCCACTAGCTTTGAATTCTGTAACTCATCAACAAGATTAATACATGGTCATTAAAAAATCATAACAAGAGGTTTAGTTACAATAGAAAATAGTAGTTTAAATATCCAAAACAATAGAAGATATCATCCAAGGTCCAAAACAATAAAATATCCCAAACGTAATCCTCATTCACATGGTTTTCAAGGATTGGGCTCCTTGCTGGTACCTACATTTTGTAGGGATTAGTTTACACTATCTCATAGGATACCTAATAAAAAAGAGAATGTGATGTTGCACCATCTATGCATGTAAGGGTGTACTGATGATAGGCATTCTCTACGATGCACAACATAAGCAAGAATACACAATATATCAAGTTATAAATAATTAATGAGAAAGAATATTTATCAATTATGATTCTTCAATGTTATAAAAGGGAAAGGGATCGGCTCCACTCCAATATCAACTCCACATAACCTTAGACCTAATTGTGGAATCAACACTATTTCGATATCAATTCCACTAAGATTGACTTTACTCTAAAATTAATCCTGAAATGACCATCACATCCCAAAACTCACCCTATGTGGATTCAGGATAGTGACTGGCCAGTTAGACACTTCACCAATACACCAACCTTTTATAGTATATTAATGATAGGTCCAACCAAAGACCTCTTGACTGGTACAGACATTCTATGTAATTGTAATTGTGCAGTAGCGAAAAGTGAAACATGATAGAGCATAACGAAATACTTGATTGTCAAATATAATATTTTCTGGATATTACAACTCTAAAATTAATTTTGGCTTCTACTATAAAAGATACTATACTAGCCAAAAGATGTTATCCTTTCCAAAAGCTGTAATTAAATCCACCTTCCTAAGCCAAGCTATTGGTGCTTCCACCTAAAATTTATAGGATAAAATCCTATGAGCTTTGTGAAAGGCTCATGAGTAAATCGAGTTCCATATTGTGGCTTTTAGAGGAAAACCCTTATTTAAAATTTCATGGATAGAATTTGAAAGAAACTTATACTGAAGGCTACTAGAATTTATACATCATATACATATAACTGATCGTAAGATATTTAACAAATCATGCAGGTTCATTTGTCAAATAGTTTTGTAAGATAAATCATAATAGTCATAAAGGTATAATTGAAAATTAAGTGATGAAATGATACTTGCCAATCTTTATTTAGTTTGTCCCTTAGGACCTTAATAATCACTTGGGCGACTAGATATAATTTAGAGCTCTGGGCTTACATGGCCTAAATGGTTTAACTCCTTAACCAGGCATGACTATGTCATTAATAATGGCTTAAGCCCCCAACTAGGCACGACAATTTGTCATAAACTATAAACATTCATGGCATATAATTATATGCTAAAATATGCTTGCAAAACTTTTCATCAAGTTATCCATATCATATAAATCATTTAAAGACTTGTTGATAAATACATGCAGTTAAAATATTTGACGTAACATCATAAAGTTGTAAGAATTATATTAAATGGAAAAGTCTCTATTTCAAGGTCCGGGTTACTCACATGGATTTTAGCATTCCATCCTTACTTGGACTCTATTGTGGCTCCCTTGTGACCACTATCACATTCCTTGTTGTTGGGTGACTATACTTTTAAAAAGTTAATGTACACATTTTCCTTAGTTTTCAGACCGTTCCTAGACAACCTCTCGTCTCTTCATCCTACCTCTAAGGATAATAGGTATCCTGATTATAAAGGGATGCCAACTAACTACTTCAACCTTCTTTGCTGTCGTTCGCTTCCTTCTTTCAATTCCTTTCTATTATTCCTCATCATTCATGGTGTACTACTTAGTTGGTTAACCCTTGTTTGACTATTTCTTGAGTTCTTAGATCTTATGGAAGTGGTTAACATTCATTAAGTATTACTTTAAGGTGAATTTCTTATGGACCTATACTTTACAAGTCTCATTTGGTTAAACAGGCTCCATCATTGAGTCTGAAATAGTCATAAAAGTTTACGTATGGGTTTTCATAAATTTTGGTATTCGTTTGACTACTTAACTAAAGCTACAAAATTGCACTGAATGTGCCTACTGATCTTTGTTTATATATTTGAAAAACTTATTTGCTGCAATGGACCTCACTATTGGGTTTGTAGTGTTGAAAAAATAACGCAGTGCGGAACGTGAAAGAGAATCAAACACGTTGAACTCCTTATAGAACAAGTAACACAGGAGACTCCTCACTCAAAGAGAACAAATCTCAAATTTCTAAACATAAATATATTATTGATAATTGAAAAAATAAAGACTAAATTACACCACATGTATAGTGCTAAAACGCTACTACTTTGACTAGAAAACCAAAACTCCTATTTTTATACTAATCCTACTACAATAAAGACTAGTAATTCGAATAGGAAACTACTAATTCCTATGTTTTCTATTCTAATCCTAATAAAACTAGAAAGCTAGAGAAATTATGAATAAATTAAAATAAAAAACTAAACAATCCTAATACAACTCTAAAATAACTTTTCTTATTTTTAGTGTACCATATCTTTCCTACATCAGTCTCTCCCACTTGAAAACAACTCGTCCTCGAGTTAACTAGATATATGCGGCCACAAACTCGTCCATAACCCGATAATAATAATTGAATAAGTAAATATTCAAAGAGTTCTTCTACCACATTTTTCATGAAATTCGTAACTCTAGGTCTTGTATTAATGATAATAGTGTTCCTGCAATGAAACAACAATTATCTTCATGATCGTCTACAAGTTCAATATTCTTGGAAGTATGAGAATCATCCTTCATGAATTCAAGTTCGTTTCCATATTTAATATTGACTATTTATGGGGATTTTGTCATTCTCTGCTAATAAAGAACTTGTAGAGTTTATTTGTTTCACTAGATCCACACTTTGATCAAATGATTCTGAACTGTTTCCTTATTCTTTATTTTCTTCCAACTCCTTGTGATGGTCTTCAAGGCATGGAATAATTGGATCTTTGCTTTCTTTGACAAGAGAGTCTTCTATAAGGATGTGAACTTCTTTCAACGGTTCAATATTTGCAACCTTATTAGTTGAAGTCGCCTTCACAATTTTAGATTTTTCTTGTGCTTCTTTCTTGGTACTTTCCCATGTTGGCTCGTATTTATCTTCTAAAATATGTAAATAATTTATTAACAAAAATCTATTTATAAGAAGTTTCATTATTCTTGGCCATGAACAAATGTATTTTTTTCTTTGCAACTGTCTATGACTTTGTAAATCAAGCCACCATCTTTTCCTGAATCTAATGAGTTTATTTTCTGCCCAAAAATATTTATTTTCTTTTAAAAGTTTCAAATCATTAAGACAATCATCCAAATCATAAACCCAATCATGAAAGTCTTCAAGATAAAATTTACCATCAAAATCTGGAAGTCTTTCGTAATTGAGAATAGCTTTGTCTTCAAGCTGGTCTTGGGCAAATCCTCTAACGCGATTCCTGTTGATTGGAAGATCTCTAGGAGCATTAAGAGTAAGTCGCATGAGCATCTATTGCATAGCATCGAGCTGATCATTGATATGTGCTAACTGCTGCCCTTGTTCATTAATCGCCACTCGTACAACCTCCATCCCACGACGAATGTCAATGGAATTTTTTATTCCATCTACACGATTTGCCATTGAGCTAGGAGAATCAAACACTTTGAATTCCTTATAGAACAAGTAACACAAGGGACTCCTCATCCAAAGAGAACAAATCTCAAATTTCTAAATAGAAATATATTATTAATAATCTAAAACATAAATATTGAATTACATCATATATAGAGTGTTAAAACACTACTACTTTTACTAGGAAACCAAAACTCCTATTTTTATGCTAATCCTACTACAATAAAGACTAGTAGTTCGAATAGAAAACTCCTAATTCCTATATTTTCTATACTAATCCTAATAAAACTAGAAAACCAGAGAAATTATGAATAAATTAAAATAAAAAACTAAACAATCCTAATACAACTTTAAAACAACTTTTCTTATTTTTAGGGTTGTCCTACATAAAAAAACCCTAATCTAGGTTTTTTCAGATATTAATTTCGTCATACACAACATTAATTATGCTAAATATAATTTCTAAGCGCATAGATGTCATTTTTGTATTTGTTTAAGGGTAAAATTATCATTTTGACATTTTTTGGGAACACTTTTGTAATTTATTGGAAATATGAGGGACTTAATGAAATTTTTTGAATTTTCAGTTTTAAAATAATCTTCTTTCTAATTTAGAAAGGCATTTTTAAATTAGTTGTATTTCTTAGGCCATAATAAAATTTAATTAAATTATTGGGCCCAAATATAATTATTGAAAGTTAAATATTATTTTCCTATTTTTGAGGGGCATGATTGAATTTTAAAGATTCTGGTCTAGGCCCTTGTGTAATTTTTATAAACTGTTGGGGTCTTTTTTATTATTTACATAACTTATATAATAAATTATTATTATATATATATATATATTCGGTTTAATTATAAGAAAAACCATTGGCTGTGGCTCAGTGGTTAAATGTTGGGATTTATGGCTAAGGTCTTAAGTTCGATCCTTGGGTGCAATAGGCACCCCATATTTTTTTCAAAGCATTGTCGAACCAAATAATGTATAAGGGGCCATAATTAGGATCGGTTATCCCTGTTCCAGATGAGGTTATCAAATTGGCCTCACTAATCGTGTAACCAAACGGTTTTAAAAACCTTTTAACAATCCTCAAAACGACACAGTTTCACTTAACCGTTTTCACTTTGGGTCGGGTCTAACCTGAACCCGGATCTGACTCAACTGACCCGACCTGCACAGGTTATCTTTTTTCCTCATTTTTCCAGCGAGTCATGAATTTCCTTCTTGAGCATTGGTGACCGAAAAATGGAAATTTTCAATTTTCCAAACCATTTTTCTTGTAGTTTTAAAGCTCCTTTTGATCTTAGATCAATTAAAATACATTTTGGGATCATTTGGGACCATTTTGGTCCCTTGAACCCGTCGGTGGTGGCCGGAATTATAAAGGCTCGATTTTTTGGTGAGTGACACAATCATTGTTTTTTTCTCTCATTTCTCAACCAAAGATCATGATTTTTGGATCATTATGATCCTTATGAAATTCCCTATAACCCTAGGCCCTTAAAATTGAGTTTAACTTCCATTTACCAAGGTTGACTAATTATCCCCTTTACATGTGTCTGTTACAAGCTCATCTTTGTGCCAAAAGATGTGATTTTTCCTATTTTGTAATCCATATTAAATGTAGGTCAAGTTCCCGTTCATAAAATATGGCTTTATTCAAGTTGAGTTCTGGGTAGGTTTTTTAAGCTTCATTAATGGTTGTTCACCTTGAACCAACCATTTTAGGGCTATCTAGCTTCATCTAAATAGTCTAACAAGTCTATAATTCATGTAGAAACTAAAATAATTGAAGAGGTTCGAGTATTTACCTTGTTTGAGCAAGTTTCTAATTTTTCTTTTATTTTCTCTCTCCTCATTGTCTCTCTGTCGAGCAGCTCTTGGCTTCTTCTTTTGCACGAAATTTCTCTTATTTCTCTCACAATTTTAGTAGGTAAGGAGCTTGGTCTGAATGTTTGCTTATAACATTGATTTCATCTTTTCAAATTTAATGCACCTCACAACAATGGAGGGGCTCCATGGTGGTTTTACCATTGTTGCAGCTATGAAGGGGCTCTAGAAGTTGGTGGTTGCATAGTGTTGCCTCCCTTTTTTCCTCCCCATTTTCCTCAAAGTTTCTTTTTGAATTTTTAAAATCCTTATTTATATATATATATGCATATATATATATATATATTCATATATACTAATACTAACACATGCATAAGTGTGTGTATCAACTTTCCCCATCATGTGCAAGTCACATGATGGGCAAAAATAATTTTTAATTATTTTTATCCATTTTTCTTTTATTTTTCCTTTCTTTTAGTGTATATATATATATATATATATATATAAACACACATATACACATACACTTGGGTGTGTGTATTTAGCCTTTGGTATTATATATAGGTCATATAATACTTAAAATAATTTAATATATTTTTATTTTATTTTTACTAACATTTTATATATTTATCTTGTATTTTCTCTATTTTTTCATAATTATTTTAATTATTAATTTATAATATTTGGTGTTATATTTCCTCCACATTAGGTTAGTGATGTATTGATCACTTAACCAACCAACTTCATTAACCTAGGTTAGATCAGGTTGACCCATGGCAATGTCAACCCTAGTTGAGACTGATATAGTGCTCAAGGAACTTTGAAAAGTCTCTTTAATTAATAACATTCATTACATTTCCCTAGCTTCCCATTTTATTGGGATTTTACTAGGGGGGTGGGTGTTACAATGATCCCACGCAAGTTTACAACCCTAGAACGAGGGAAGACTCAATCCCTGACTCAATCGTAGGTGTGGGGTCATGGTAAAAGTGATTTTGTTCCATTCAGTATTAATCATTTGTTCAGTTCAAAGTTTTTACATATCTATATGTGTCTCTCAAGAATGCTAGAATTATGATAGAGGCATTTCATCAAACATGTAGTAAGCAACTATAATATTCATGCTTATCTATGCTTAGAATATATAATAGACATGCCAAATGAACTCATCTAGACTTTATTTTCATTTTGAGTGCAAGTTAAAGCATAGAGATAGATGTGATATAAGGAAATACATCATACAAATATATTTACATACACTTTGGTTGGTATACCAAGGTATAATAATGTCAAAGTACATACATGAACATAAATATCATTATAAAATTTCATGGAATGAGCCGTTACCATCCTATTTTCAACTAAGGATTAGAAACCCTACCTCTTTAAAGTATTTTCTAGCAAAACCCCGAAAATTCTTGAACCTTAGCTTTTCAATCTCTTCACAAATGCCCCTCAATGACCTTCTAGTGTTCCAAGATCAATTGTAGAGGTGTTGTATGACTTGATTTCACAAGAAATCAAGAGATTAAGGGATGGATTTGATGAGGGATTGGAGATTTCCCCCTTCTCTAGCTGGGGAAGGGTTAGAGAAATTCTGATTTTTTTTGTGTGTGTTTTGAGTGTTTATGTGTATATGTAAGCCAAAAGATTCCATTTTGTCGAAAGACCCATTTTCCCTCCTTTAAGTGGCCCTCTTTTGTTCCGTCTTTTTGCTTTGGTAAGTTCATACCCAATACCCATATTTACACCCCAACATATATATTCATACTTATTTACATTTAGGTTGGATTTCCTTCAATTATTTCAAATCTATGGCACTCCAATGTTGGTAATTTACTATTTTTCTCTTTCGGCCAATTAATGTATCCAAATCAACTCAAATTATTTTAACCTATTTTTATAAATTATTTATCAATTACTTATTATCGTAATGACGTATTCACTTCATTTATTATTTATTTATATAATCTCAAAATTACGGATTGTTATAGGTCTAAGGTTAGACGTTTTATCCCAGAAGTCCATTGAATTTTTATTTATTTGATTGGAAGGACAAGGATGCCGAGGTTTCATATGTAATTTTTTCTAAATGAATATTTTACCCTAAATGTACATATTGTTATTCCTAATTGATTTGGCACTCTAATTTATGCCAAATCCTAAATTCGTATAACCTCAACCGTAGCCACATCCACAATCAGCTCTTTCTCTGAACTTAACAACCTCTATGAGACGTTCCTTTATCGTCATTAGTCACTCCATGGGAAAAATTTTGGATGCACTTCTGATTCATATGTTGACGAGGTATGTGAAGCTACAAAACAAGTTCCCTCGCCCGAGTTAAATAAAAAAAAAAAAAAATTCTAGATCGCCTAGCTCCATCGTCAGAATTCATGGTGCATATCATGCCAACTTGATTCATCGTAGGAATATAGAATTCATAGTACTCTTAAGCAGTTTCATCATCCCAATTGTGGCTATTTTCTATGCTATAATCTGTACTACGAATGAAGTTTATTGCATCTAGATTATTTTACGGTGATGTGAAATGTTTGATTAGGGGTCATAAATCGACTCCCTCTACACTTGATTATCAATGGTAATTTAATCTAATTGTATTTTCATTTTTATTCTCTTAGTGATTTATTTTTATTTTTTTAAAAAGGATGTTCCCATTCATCTCATGCGATGTAGAAATACTGCTATAGTGAGAGTTTTCTGAAATCAATTTCTATTGTGATAAGCGATAACTTGTTTCAAATTGACATCTCTATTGTAGAAAGAACTTGTAAATCTTCACTTGGGTGGTCTAGCATTAGTAAGTTGATGTCACCACGTAGCAATGCCAACTCAGTGAAATTTCACCGAGTTGCTGCACCTTTCGTCCGTCTTTCATGACAAACTATGAAGTCATCCTCTCTAGAAATGATTCACAAAGCAACTTTTGTTTCTATGCGTTTCATGCAAGTTGCATCGATATGGATTTCACCAAACCAGACGTGTCCCTTGTGCAAGTCTGCAAGTTGCTTCCAATTTCCTTTTTAGTTTTATGTATAATGGTTTTTACGTGTTGAATGTTTTGGAACACACACTATTGTAACTTTGGCTCTAGTTAGTCTATTAAATTTCTCAAATTTTGACTTATTGCTTTTCTAATTTCTATGTTGTGGTGATGGAAACAATCATGACATGACAAATCTGTTCAAGAGCAAATAGTTGAAATCCAATGGATTTGAGCCATTAAAGTAACATATCTTTTAATTTCTATAAATTTAGGATAGTTTAAAGATATGAATTACAAACTTTTAACCACAAGGGTTAAAGGTGTGCCACGTTAATTAAAAATTAGTAACTATTACAACTTAATCACTATCCTAAGCTATTCAAGTACTTAAGTATCTGGCTCAAATACTCCTTATAAGTGAAATTTCAATAGAAAATTTTGAAAATAAGAAATTTACTATTTAAATAGTTTTTTTTTTTTTTTACAATATTTTGACAAATATGGATTTTATTTTACGGGATAGTGAGATTTTAGCGTGCAAATTCTTTGCCCACCAAAAATGATGAAATTTCACTATCTAACACAACATAGTGAAATTTCACTGTCCTAGTAAAACAATTTTGTTCTAGTGTAGAAAAATTTCTAACATCAACAACTTTTAGTCTATGTAGTAGTGAAATTTATAGAGCTTCCTAGTTGAGAAATGAAGCTTCTCTAATTTTAAGCAGGCTATTTAACTTCTAAGCAAACTATCATTGTAAAATTTCATTGTGATGAACATAAGTGGTGACACTCTAACAAAAATTAAAATGAGAGAAAGAACAACAAAAGAGACAAAGAAATAGAGAAAATAGAGAATCAAGGGATGTCAGTGAGCCACATAATAGTAGTCACTAGTTTGGCTCATGTGGCTAGTGTAGTAAACACACAAAAAAAGGAAATGTTAGAGAATGTTAAAAGAGAAATGGAACAAAAAACTTGAATTAGAAGCCAATAAGTAAGAAAAGTAAAAACTACAAATGGTTTTGGCCAAAAGAATAGTTTCAACCATTTTTGTTACCATTAAAAAATTTCTAATTTATCCTATTTCACTAGTTAGAATGATGAAAGATATTCTAATGTGCGCTTAGAGAAAAATGAAAACCACTTATTGAATATGGAAATAAGAAAAATCTTTCTATTTTGATTGCATTTGTTTTTAAGAATTTCATATTTAATATGGGTCTTGTTTGATAGATCTTAATTTTCAAAGTATAAATATATAAATTTTATTAAAAATAAATTTATATATTGTAAGTTACTAAATTTTAGAATTTGGAAAACCTTAATTAACAAGGATGCATGTGAACTCACGTGCAAACCTGATAAAAGGTGAGAAACAAATCACGATCATGCATAGAGGGGTATTTTGTCATAAAATAAGTGCTGATTTTTTCCAGTTTTA
Organism: Nyssa sinensis; assembly: GCA_008638375.1. Taxonomy (NCBI): domain Eukaryota; kingdom Viridiplantae; phylum Streptophyta; class Magnoliopsida; order Cornales; family Nyssaceae; genus Nyssa; species Nyssa sinensis. The sequence goes on from CM018034.1 coordinate 21,702,342, forward strand.
AATATACGGGTCCATTTACTTTCCAACCTTACCCACCATACCCCTTTAGACCACCAATATTTTTTTGTCACGTATATATTTAAGAAGATCTAACTATTCACAAAATTTTTAAAATATACATGTAGCAATAAAAACATTGGAGGTCTGGAGGGGAATGATAAGTAAAGTTTCGAGAATAATTCATCCCATATATATATATATATATATATATATATATAGAAACCACGTTACTTTTTGGCCTCAACTTGAAAATCAAAAGGAAAGTTATAGTTACGGTTAAAAAATAACCGCTAACCTAATAACTTCGAGTAACATTTGTTATTATTTAACCTTTCAATTTTTATTTATTTTATTTAAAAAATACATTTTCTATTAACAAAACGGGTGTAACTAAGGTAAGAATCTGAGCTTGAATTAGAATTAGGTAAGCTAAGTCCATTCTAACTATCTGTAGGAGTTAACAATGTTTGGTTCATAACCACAGCGAAAGCAATTTCAGAAATCTCTTTGGATCTTTTTCTTTACACGAATCATACAATCTTGAAAAGAGGTGTAAAGATTTGAAATTTTGAAGTGAAATTTTTTTTTTTTTGGAATAAAATTTTTATTTATATTTTATTTGGTTAATTATTTATTCATTAATTATTAAAAATTGTTTAATTATTCCTTGATGTGTTATGCATGGTGTATATGTTATATGTATGTTATGTATGCATGTATGCATATGTTAAACACATTTTAAGTATATATGGATGTGTGTATATATATATATGTGTGTGTGTGTGTGTGTGTGGATCTGATTGTGTGCATGCCAGTGTGTGCAAGTGGGCTGCCGTAGGTGTGTAGGTGTATTATATATATATATATATATATACACACACATAACATTGTCAGCTTTGCATTTAATGCAAAGCTGATGTGAAGGAAGGAGGTGGCTAGATCAGTGAGAAAAAGTCAAGAAGTGGGGCTGTTGCAGGTGGTGCCGTGAGAGGGTGAACATACTGGAGCGTATATACATGAGTGTATCCGTTGGTTAGAGAGAGAATGCAGAAAGAGTGAACGATAGAAAGAGAGAGAGAGTAAAACAAGAAAATCAGAAAGGGAGAGGGAGACTGTATAGGAAAGGTCGTGAGCATTGAGAGCAGTCTGAGGGGTGAACCGAGAAGGAGGAAGAAGGGAGAGGGACTGTCAAAGAGGTAAAAGCTCACCAACCATTATTTTCTCTCTCTAAAACTCTCTACATACATGATCTGTTTAGAGCATGATGTTTAGTTCAAATGTTAGGGTCTTGATCACCATGCAACTAGGAACACTTAGCAAAAAGAATGGCTAAAAATGGTTAAAAAATAAGGGAGAAAATCCCACTTACAAGTCGGGGGTGGTGGTTCGGATTTCACTATTTGTAAGCCAAAAACCTTGATTTTGGTTTATGAAAGTGGTACTATGAGGTGTGGGGAACTTATAGGAAAGATTGAGTTTAAAAACAGTGAACAGATAATCAAGAAAAAGAAAATGACCAGTTGACCGATGCATGGCCGGAAAACTGAAATGGGTCAGCGCTTGGGAGCTGTTTGGAGTTCATGAACAATCCAAAAAAATTACTTAAGGTTCTAGATTTAGTTTGGTGTAAAGATAAAAAGATTTGGACGTGAAAAGGGAGAGAAAATTGAGGGGTTTAGTCGTGGTTCCGACGACCGTGGTCGGGGAAGGCGACCGGAGGGTTGGCCTGAAAATCAGGGCGCAAGGGGGGGCGACTGGGCCATGGCCGTTGGGCTACTGAGCTTGGGTCTGTGTTGCTGAAGGGTTAAAGGGGTTTAGGCCTGTTTTTAATTGAAGGGTCTTTGGGCCTATTCTGTTTAAAGCAGTCTTGGGCCTAATAGATTCAAAAAGAATGAAAAATAAAATGAAAAATGGGTGGGGTATATATATATGCAGCTGCCGAGGTTTAAAACAGGGTGGGGCGCGTGGGGACGAGAGCGTGGAGCCGGCTTGGACAAGACAGTCCCGTGCCCTTATTTGTGCCAAATATATATATATATATATATATATTACACTTAATCATTTAATTGAATTAGATTGATTTAATTAAATTAAATACCCCGAAATAGGCCGGAACCTAAATAAGACAAGTCATATATGTTTTCTGACTATCTTGGACCTCCTAGAATAAACGGTGAGGTCCGTGACCTGAGACGAGATCCCGAAAAAAATAAAGGACCGTAGAAACCCTAAAAAATACCAAAATGCCCCTGAGTCAAAATGTAGTCAAACAAAGCCCGATTAAAATAAAAAGATAGTAAATTTTTATTATCTCGAACATTTTGGACTCAATCGTGGAGTCTGATTTGTGAGAAGAGGTCTCGGAATGTGAGAAACTATGGAAGTGCAAAATGACCATTTTGCCCTTTTTAGCCCGAACGTCCAAATTAAATTTCGCGAAAGTCCAAACCAATTTTCTTCGATGTTCCAGATCCAATGAAAGAATTTAATTTAGCAAAATAGAAACCAATAAAATAAAGATATAAAATTTGATGAATAGCATCATTAAAGTAGCAATTGAACTGAGCTGTATTTCATGATTTTAGGAACACTGAAAGGCAAAGGGAAGGTGGTTTGACCTTCTGTAGTCTGATCGTTAGTTCCGCTACGCAGTGAGCACTACTTCTTAGGGTTGACACCAACCCATCAGGTACGATATATTGTGCTACGTAAGAAATAGAATTAAGTTTAGGAATAACTGCCATGTTGACTTGATGATTCACATATCTGCTTGATTGCTTATATGCTTATGTGTTTCCTATTATCTTTTTGAAAGTCGGTGAAGAATGTGGATCGTGACTGTGTATATCGCATGAGCTAGCATAATGTGTGAATTATATTTTCGAGAATTGTTGAGATTATGGAATGTGTAACTTAAGGCATGTGTTTAAGTGAACTATGTATGCATGTACCCTTGATGGAGGAATTTTGTGATTAGACTGTTATTGTGTAATACATTGTTTAAAGCATGCTTCATATGTGGATAAGTGAACTATGTATGCATGTACCCTTGATAGAGAGATTTTGTGATTAGACTGTTATTGTTTAATACATTGTTTAAAGCATGCTTCATATTGGCATAGTGTGATTCCTTGGAACATGGCGTGGGTTGAGCATTTGGTGTTGTGCATACTAGTTACTTAGGCCGTCGAGGAAGGTCCATAAAGTGAGACATACTAGTTACTCAGGCCGTCGGGGAAGGTCTGTAAAGTGAGTCATGGGTGTGACATGGAGTTTGCATGGGTGTGTCACACATATTTTGATTACATTGTATTAATGAATTCATGAATGTGTGATGAATCTTGTTAATGTATAGTATAGATGAATTGGATGGCATGTAGGTTATAATTGTGCATGTAGATATAACTGTACACTTGCACATGCCACGCCTTAGATTATGTTAATGAGTTGGATGGCTCATAGATTATTGCTAATACATTTTATGGATGACATTGAATGACATGTAGATATAACTGTACACTCGCACATGCCACGCTCTTAATTTTGTTTCTTGCATTAGCATTATATTGTATCAACAGTTGAGCTGACCCATTCATGGGACAACATTTCAGATGAGGATGCCCCTGCTACGTGAGACTCGGTAATGTCTCGATAAGAGCAAGTACTTGGAGTAATTTTGGGCCCTAGGGCACATTTTGAAATGTAAGGGCTTAAGCCCGAATAACCTGTGAACACTGTAATGGTGGGATGTACTTTAAGTTATTTTCTATGTATTGATGGGAATGGAAACATGTTTAGTTAGATTCATTTAGATTGTCCTTTATTTTATTTTTTTTCAGTCTCGTTACTCGCGCCCCGGGTTCGCGAAAAATTCGGGGCGTGATAAGAGGGCTTAGAATTACCTTGTTCTTGATAATCTTGATTGTTGAAGAAGATTTCTTGAAGAGATTGATGCAATCTTCCTTCTCTTTCTCCTCCAAGCCTTCTCCTCTTTTCCCCTTAGGCAAACCGTATCGTAGGAGATTGGGCTGCCTCTTATTTTTGTCTAGTACAAAAATCTTACAATAAACAGGCTCCATACATATCATACATAGGGCTTAATTAGGGCAAGAGAAGGGATCTAGTGGGTCCCACTAAGTTAGCTTCCAATTAATCAATTAAATCTTAATTATCTCATAATTAAATTAATTGACTAATTAATTTCAATTAACTCTACTATATAATTGAAATTGCACTCCAACTTAGTAGAATAGAGTAAACCCGTATGCACTATGCTTTTGCAGTTGACCCTTCTACATGGATATTAATAATTAGGATTATACTGTCAAATTAATTCTCTAGTTATTTTTAAGAACCTAATTCAATAATTATTAATCACTTGCAATTGATCATCATTTCAATAAACAATTTACTAAAAAGACCGGATCCGGATTTCAGTAATTAACCCATTGAATTAGCACAAATGTGATATCCATCCATCTAATATATAGAGTGTAGATTTTATCTTGAGAATATGTGTTCCCACAGTCTAAATAATGACTTCCCAAGATACCGAGGTGTTGATCTAAAAGACCTCACTCATTGATAACTCAAAGTAATCACGATTCAGTACTTGAGTTCACTATCCTCTTCAGGATTAAGAGCTTACTACGAATAGTGAATAAGAAACTTATTAAAGGTGACAGTTCCAAATAATGCATTTCTTATAGTGATTCAGTTAAGTGTATTCTCAACACACCAATACAATAACCTAGAATCCACTACTCTAATGGTTGAGATAAATCACCTTATCACATAAAGGTTAATTGTATTACAACTTTACAGATAAGTTATCCAGTCATATCAATAGCCGCGAACAATTCTAAAATTGCCTATATAAGTAGTTCATATCTTCTGTGTATAAATCTCATTTATATACATGAACCACTCCTAATGACAATTCAAGGATTAAGTATCTCATGATATAAAGTAACATCCAAATATATGGTAATATGAAACTCATTAATAAATCAAATCTATTAAATAATAATTAAATATCTTAGATATGAGGGCACACATCCTAACAAACAGGATGTAGAGTTACTATCCTAAGGTTGGGTGTTTGAATTTTTGTCTTGCTAAAGGCATGTAACTTGGAAGTAGTTGTATGCATTTGAAATTTATGACTATCTTTAACAACAAATGGGGAACGACTTAAGGACTGAAGGAGAAGAAATTTTGTGCATAATGTGCTGTACTTTTTCATGTCATTGGCTATTAGAATGCTTAAATAGATACGAGATGATTTTGTGATGGCGAGATTATTTCATTGTGATATAAAAGTCACAAGTTTGAGTTGTGAAAATAAATTTTTTATTTATAGTAGCAAGATTGCGTACATCTAACTTTTTCCAAACCCATTAGACTAACCTCTTTAGATATTCTTTTTTTTACTTTTTTTTTTTTTTTATTTCTCTCCAAATGATAAACGTTTAAAGACCCTTAAAAGAACTATTTACAATGTTAGATCCTGCGTAAAACTTTTTAACCCAAGAAGTCCATTGAATTTTTATTTATATGAGTGGAAGGACAAGGTTGTTGATGTGTCATATATGTTTTTTCTAGACGACTATTTTACCCTTAAATATTGTGTTAAATGTATTATATACAAAATCGAAAAATATCGCAATATATCACGATTTCGCGAAATGATAATTTGATGTGGAAATAAAATAATAGAACATCCCTGATATATTACAAAATATCGCTACTTAAAATATCGATGAGTCCAAAATTTAAAATTGTTAAAGAATCACATATATATTGCAATATATCACGATATATCGCAAATAAAATAGGGTTTCCTTATTATTTAATTAAATTTATATCTATATTGTGTTATTAATGTCCAATTTAGTTGACTGATAGGTTATCCTAAGGTGTTTTGTCATCCTGAATTCCAATACAATATTTGTTTCGGCTAGTTAGTTTTCAAAAATTCTAAAAAATATTTTAGTAAATTACGAACATGCCCCTATGCATAATTTAGCTACTAAAAATGTTGCAAGAATTCTGAAAAATCTTAATTTGATATTTTTGATGCCCTAAACTCAATTCTACAACCTATTTTTACAAATTAAAGTAAAAAAATATGCTTTATCGAATTATTTGTAATTATTGCATTATGGATAAGCCAATAAATTTCTAGGAAGGCCCTATTTTTGTATTCTATGATTTTTTAAGTTTGATTTTGTAGCCCATTTAGGCGAAATAAATTATAAAAAATAATAATTTAACATCGTAACTATTGATAAATTACAGAAATACTTTTGTAAAAGACGATCGTAAGGATCTGAAGGTTTGAACCAAAAATTGAAGTTCAATTAGATCAAAATAGTCATCTAACCATATGAATACTATGCAACAATAAATAGTATATTACAGGGGTTATGAGAATGAAGATAAGTATGATCAATGACTTACGAGCTGACCTTAAGAACTGAGAAAGGAAAGACGAGTAGAGGACGATCACAGAAATTATCCAAAGACTTAGATTAAATTATTCATGACATTAAAATATATAACTAACATGGACATGGGAATCGATATTTGTGACAATGTGTATGTAGGCCTTTTGATGAACGTGGGTATTAAATTGTAGCGAATCAGGTAAGTAATTCTAGATCTCTGAAGTGGAGATATTTTATACAATTTTATGAAAGATTTTATACTCAATATTTATAAACTATAATTTTTGTGAGTAATCCTAGATCTCTGAAGTGAAGGTATTTTATCTTGTTGAATGAAAAAATGTACATTTAGTCTTTATAAATTATAATTTTGTGAGTAATTTCAAATTTCTGAAGTGAAGGCATTTTATCTAATTTTATGAAATTTTTTACACTCAATCTTTATAAACTACAATTTTTGTGAGCAATTCTAGAATTTTAAAATATAGTATATATGATATTTTTACTGTTCAAAAGTACTATATTACGCGATACAAATGCAATTTAAAAGCATGTTTGCTCACTATTTAAAAAAGAACGTGGATAATATTGTTTGAAAAATCATTTTTTGTACAAGCCACTATACGAATTCCTACTGGAGGACAAATGCCAGCATTAAGTTTTAATAGAATATCATGCATGACATTCAATTTCTATTCTGAAGGCCTTCTAGCCAATCGCCCTCCAAATTCCGTAAAGGATGGGATTTGGGGTGTGAAAATTTTAAACTAGTTTGACTAAACGAAACTGAAAGTGGTTGTTTAAAAATAATGAAATTTCACAATCTGGAAGTGAATTGAAACTGGTTTGATAAGTCATCTTTGAAATTTCACAATCTTTTGGAAACTAGAACTGAATGAAATAAATTTGAACTAGTTTCTTCAAAAATTTTATGATTTGGAATCTGATTTGTAAAAAAAAAAAAAGAAATTCTTTATTTATTTAATAAAGTATTTTTTTATCTAAGAGAACTAAAGCTGTAGCATATGATGAGTTTTTTCCACATTCATATGATGGAATGTATGAATGAACAACCTATTGTAACTAAGTTGGCAGAAAAAGTCAATTGATATGTAAAAACTTTAAATTTACATAACTTTATGTTCGGTTATCTATTTTACGCAAATTATATATATTCATTTCTTGTGTTGTTTCAAGATTTGGTCAATCCAAACTACTATAGGGAGTTTGTGACATCAATATTTCCAAAAACTGTCATATTCAACCTTAGTTTTACATTGTCCAACAAATTTCACTATTTTGGCTGTAGATTGTTTTTCCAATATTTCATAAGCAATATCGGTCTTGTTTGATTGATAATAATTTTTAGAGTCCAAATAATATAAAATTTATTAAAAACAGATTTAAATTTTGTAAGATATTGAATTTTAAAAATTTGGAACACTTTATAGAAACGTGCAAGTGAATTCACGCCCAGATTTGTTATCAGACATGGAGCAAAACATGGAGATGGTTAGAAGGGAATTTGTCACAAAACTAGAGAGGATAAGAAGTTTGTTGCAAATGGCTATTCAATTTGACTTTTTTACACAAAGTAATTAAAGAATTATTACTTTTCGAAAGTGACAAAACTTAAATTGAAGATCTAAAAGCGCTAATTTGGTCATTGAATGACTTAGGTAACAATTATTGGCAGTGACTTTTGATTGTCTTGTCATTTTAGATTTGATTTGGGTCTTTAATATCGAAATGAAAAACATTGCACCACTTGTCCAACATCACAAGTCATTTCTTGTGCTTAAACTTGTAAACAAAATGAATTTTGATCAAATTAGGAGTGATCTAATCTTATTTTTTAACAAAATTATTGAGTTATATTTGATCGAAAAACAAAATAGATATATAGAATAATGATGCCATTTTGCTTAAAACTTTATAATCGTGTGATATGACCTTGTGTTGCCTTTACAGAATGCAAGCATCCTCTCACAAGAGTAAATCTGGAATGCTCGAGCTTTATAACTATGAATCTAAATAGCTATAATGGTCTTGAATCAACATGATCACTAAGAAAAAATTATCATGTTGATGTAGATCCTCATTTCTTGCGAAGAATCCTTCTCAAAATAACTAATCTTTTCAAATGGAGAAAAGGCTAAGTGAATATAACTCTAAGATTTTCAAGAAATCATCATTTTCTCCAATTTTCACTAAGTGTAAAACGTTCCCCCTGTTTCTTCTTTGTGTCTCCCTATTTCCTCTAGATTGCTCTCTATGTGTCTCCCTATTTTTTCTTCATTGTTCCAAATGATAAAGAAATGATTTTATGGAGCCCTTGATGCGAAAAAGTCTCAAAACTAAGATTAATATAAGATTCTATGAACTTTCAAAGCCTATTGAATTTTTAGAAAAAAGATGATTAACTAATCAAGGTTTGGATTGATCTTCCTGTTGACAATTTGGAGATCTAAAGATGATTAGACAAGAATGTAGAGATAGTTCCTACAGGGATTAGACAATCTATATCAAATAGCCATGGATTCCAGAGTAAGATGGCAGGTATAAAGCATAAGCAATCTAGTTAGGAAAGACTCCATGAGAGTGAATGTCGCGTCCCAAACCTCGGAAGGCCTAAGGGTAAGGTCTCGGCTATGATTTCAAGATGTTTTTAGTTGGGAAAATGGAAAATTACCATGGTTAACTGTTAAGACCGGAAAAATGGGAATAAATTTTTTTTTTTTATGATGAAGCACTATTTGAGTGTCCTTAATTTTTAATTAATTTTAACTGTGAAAAATATTCTAATATATATATATATATATATATACACAAATGAATAAATATACATTAAAATACATGTGTATATATAAATGTGTTTAAGTGTACAAATGTGTATAAATATATGTAAGCTTATGGCAATATACAATTAAATGTAAATATATATACATATATATATATATGTATGTATATATATATATATGTAAATGACACAAAAATACACCCAATTCCAATTAATGGGAATCAGAAAACAGGGTGTGGGTGATTGTGTGTGTAAGTAGGTTTGGTTCAGTGTGTGTGTACAGTGTATAATGTATATATATATATATATATATGTATATATGTATACACGGACACCTTGGTGCTGCACACTTGTATATTTTATGATAAAGAGTTCCATGCTGGCTATGTACCTATGAGTATTGGCGCTGTGGGTTTGTGAGATCAGAGGTGATGATGAGGGTGAAGTTAGGAAAGTAGAAAGAGAAAGAGAGAGAGAGAGGGGACTGTTGAGTGTAGAGAGATATATGTGCGTGTGAGTGTTTTGAGAGAGTAACAAAAAGAGAAGAGTCAAAGTTGAGAAGAAGAATACAGAAGCTCAGGAACCAAGTTCAAGAACAAGAATAGGAACTGCCATGAGAGGTAACCCATGGACTGAGCTTTCTCTCTCTAGAATTCAAGTTGTAAAATTTTCTATTGTGGATTGTATAATAGGATATACTCACATGCAATGATGTTTATATGTTTAGTGCATGAGAAAAATAAATTTCATGGGCTGAATAGGCATGAAACCCTAAGGACAGACCTTAGACCGTCATTAAAGGACCTTGACAAACCGGGTCTGAACCAACTTCTATGAACTTCATTTTTATTGCTCATGCCCTAAACTAGACTCTCTGAGGGTTTCAAAAACTCCATTCCGCGACCTAGAAGCCTAGACAAAGGCCTTCAAAATACCACTTGCAAGTTTCGGGTTTTAGAGCTAATGTCACCAAACTGCCCCAAAACTTGATTTTAAAAATGGGGGCTTGAACCCCATGAAGAATAGAACCCAACCAAAGAGACCCCATAAGATTTGGATCAGAAATGAGGGCGTACAAGCCAGTTGCAGGTCGCGACTATCCAACCCACCATCGCTCCTCGAGCTTGACTCGAGGCACAAAATGAATGCCAAACGATGGCTTAGACACTTAGTGACCCTCAACACCCAAAAATAGAGATTAAATGAACCCAAAACTTCACGAAATTGAAAGGTTTTGAAAACGGGAATTAGGGCTACAGTATTCCTGGGTGATGAAGAAGATGACAAGTCGACCGAGTCGACTCACCCAACTCATCTAGACCGAACTTGTCAACTCAGACATGTGTCGAACTACGGACAAGCCACTGCATTAGTGGAATGGCGCCGTTTGGAGTCGTTTTGTTTCTTTTAAATGGAAATTCTAGTTGTTTGGACACAGAGATAATCAATTGAAATCAGAGGAAAGGATAACCAAACCTTGGATAAGGGGATTAAGGGGGTTATTGTATTCTGATTTTTTTGAAGAACCTAAACCGGCTGGTTCACTGTATTCATGGACCGATGTAGGGTTACAGCCTATAAACCCTCTGGTTCACTGTTTAAAATTAAAAGAATTAAACCAGGACTTTAATTATTTACGGTTTGACACGAACGGTTCTACAGAATTATATTCTGGCCCAATTCTTGGAATTTTTATGCAAATGCACCCCTAAAAATAATAAAATAATTTATTTTATTATTTTATTAATTAGGTAAAATGACTATTTTACCCTTGGACATTAAATAAGTTAAACGAAGCCCAAATAAATAAATGAATAATGTATTTCTACTAATTTGGGCATTCCGGACTCAATGGTAGAGTCCGATTTGGAAAATTAAGTCCCGAAAAAATAAAGACACTCAAATGATAAATGATTGTAATACCCCTAATGATACCCAGGGCCAAATAAACAAAAAAGATAGTCCCTTTAATTATGTTGGAAATTCTGGACTCCATGGTGGAGTCCATACTAGCAAACGAAGCACCGAGCAATGCGATGCATGAAAGAGTAAAAGACCAAAATGCCCCTGAGTCGAAGAGTAGTCAAACGAACTCCGATTAAAATAAAAGAATAGTGAATTTTTATTATTTCGAGCATTTCGGACTCAACGGTGGAGTTCGATTTATGAAAAGAGGTCTTAAGAAGTAAGAACCAGTAAAAGTGCAAAATGACCATTTCGCCCTTTTTTTGTACAGATGCCCGAATTGAATTTCGTAAAAGCCTAAATCGACTTTGTTCGACGTTCCGGACCCAATGGTAGAGTTTATTCTAGTAAAATAGGAACTTATTATATAAAAACATAAAATTTGATGAATAGCATAATTCAAGTAGAGATGACTGAGTTGTGTCGCAATGATTTTAGGAACACCAAAGGGCAAGGAGAAGGCAGTCTAGACCTTCTAGTTGGAGACAGTAAAAGGGACTGCATTCTCATTGATTAGTTTGGCTACAACGCGAGCATGGTTCCTTAGGGTTGAGACCAACCCATCAGGTATGATATTTTGCTAAGTAAGGAATAGGATTAAGTTTAGGAATGATTTTCATTTTGATTTAATGATTCATATGTTTAGTTGATTGTTTATGTGCTTATGTGTTCCTTGTTATTTCCTTGGGAGTTTGACTAAGTGATAAACGTGAACTATGACTATATGTGTATTCCATGTGTCGGTATAATATGTGGTTTATGTTCTTCGAGAATTGTTAAGATTGTGAATACGTAACTTGAGCATGTTCTTAAATGGAATATGTATAGCATGTACCCATGAGGAAGGTATTTTGTGATCTAAATATTATTATTGCTTAAGTGATATGCATTGTTTAAAGCATGCTTCATGTATGGATGAAAGGCTTCGATGAGATTACATTGTTGCATGATAGAATCAAAGCATATTGGCATAGCGTTATTCCTTGAGACATGGTGTGAGTTGAGCACTTGGTGCTATGCATTATGAGGGTGTAGATCTTGTGGTGAAAACCCAAAATTGGCCATTGTTATTCATGCCAGCGGGGATGGACCGTAAAGTGAGACATACAGGTGGTACTCATGCCAGCGGGGAAAGACCGTAAAGTGAGACATGGGTGTGGCATAGAGTTTGAATGGGTGCGTGATGCATATTATTCATGTATTGCATTGACGATATTGGATGACATGTAGATATAAATGTAGACTTGCACATGCCACGCCTTAATTTTGTTCCTTGCATTAGCATTATGTCATACCAGCAATTACACTGACCCATTCGTGGGATATCATATTACAGATGACGCTCCAGCACTTGAGACTTGAGAAGTCTTGCAGAGTGGAGGAGACATGAACTTAGAAGGATTTTTGGCCCTTGGGGCATGTTTTGAGATGTACGAGCTTAAGCCCAAATGACATGTGAGATGTATTTATAGGAAGTGACTTACATGTATGTGTGTTGAAGGGAATGAATGCATATTGAATTAGATCCATTAAATTGTCTTCTATTTTCTTTTCTTATTTTGTTTCTCACTCACTCCCCGGGTTCGTGGAAATTCAGGGCGTTACATTAACCATATTTAAATCAAGAAAAAACATTAAGGTGTATGCATCGAGTGAAATGAAGGTTAGTTGGATAGTCAAAATAATCGGATAGGACGAAAATGCCCCTCAATTCTCTGAGTGCTAATTGGCACACAGAGAGAGGGGATTTCCTCCCTCTGAGTGTTGATCGGTCACCTTGGAGTGCTGATCGAATATGGTTGCTTGCTTTGCCCCTATTTCAAAATTTTCAGTCTATTTTGGTTTCAACTTGTTCTTCTACCTATTTTACTTCAATTTCTCAAGCATCACTGTCGGTTCCCGACCATTTGACTGGGGTAAGATTTTCTTTTTGCCTAAATTTTCCTTGGTCTTTCTCTTTTTTTTGAATTAACACAATATGTTGTTTAGGAATTCAGGTGGCCCAGACCATTTATGAGGAGGCCTGTGTTTACATCATGGCACTAAAGTACAAGGTTGCCCAAGTCACCATGGAGTCATGGCGAAAAGCCACTTTCCAAACATACTCTGACATTGTAAGGGCATGATTGCCCTTTTTTGACTGTCCATATATTAATTGCATTTGAAACTCATGACTTTTTAAGCTTCTCGGGTTTGTCATTTAGAAGAGATGAACCAAGGACAAGGTCACCCCAAGGGAGGGATTCCTAATGAGAGGAGAGGAGGAGAGCCCAACAAAAAAAAGTAGAAGTCACCCGAGTAGCCCTCGCACTCAGTCAACTTGGCCCAACAGAGCGTTGAGGCAAGTGGTGGAGAGCGAGAGTGAAGACACCGAGGAAGAGGAGGCTTATCCCCGTCAGTCTCAACGATATGATGAAGGACAACTTGGACACCATTAGATGAAAATATTTCACTCTTTGGATGAACATTTTGTCTGATTAACAATTTTTCCTTTTTAGATTTTCTTATTTTTGATTACTTTTGTTTTATTGTGAACAAATGAATGATTAATGCACGTATCTTTATTCATGAATGTGTAAAATACCATAAAAAAATGGAACATGAATTGGTATCCGACATATTTTGAATTAACAAAACAAGAGGAAAACAACAAAAATAGGCGAAATCAGGCAAAGTGGCCTGAATCCTTTCTGTATGCCGATCGGCACACAGAGAGGGGAGTTTCCTGGGCTTGTGTGCCAATTGGCACTTAAGGTTTGCTGATCGGCACACTATCTTGCCCTAGGTAGTTTTGCAACTTGTTACGTGTTTTTGCGTGTTTTTTCAAAAATTAGTCTCCTAAACTAACTTGGAAACGAATTTACGGGTTTTTAAAAATATATTGCAAATTGTAAACCTCGCAACTCATCATCTTCAGCCTCTTGATAGTTCTACTACTGTATTTCCTAACTTTCTGCTCTAATGGCTTCTGGAATTATGGGTGTAGCTGTTTTTGACAAATAAATTCGTACATGGTTGTATTGTCTCTCGGGCTCGGAGAAGATTAACTTGGGGCCTTGAAGCTAAAATCTATTTTTTCTCTTGCCCAAGCTACTGTAGACTAGCATCTGTTGCGAGCTTGTACTCAGTTTTGGGATCTTGTTGATCATTGTTTTCGCTTTCATCTAGAAGAAATATGCCCGGCCTTTGAAGAGTTTTGTGCTCTTTTTGATGTCACGGTTCAAGGTAAAATGATCGTTCTTTTTGTACAGCGTGGTTATTCTTCTTCTCTGTCTTCTTTACTCAACTTGGATGCTAAGAAGGCAAAGGAATTGGTTTAAGGTGAATCCTTCTCCCTACTTCCCATATTAGAAATTTTCATGAATCAAGAGGCTAGCTACACCAAGCTGTGTGCTTTTGCATTGTGCATTATCCTGAGGTTCTTGATTTTCTAAGAGCCTGATTAAGTTGATGTTCGCCTAGTTGATGTTGTGACTGAATTGAACAAAGGCAACAATATAATCAGGATTGTTCTTCCTGAAACTTTGAATGGCTTGGACTTGGTCCATGACGGCTCCAATGTCTTCAAAGATAGCCCTTTACTATTGATGATGTGGCTATGTGATAACTTGAAGCTCTTGGCACCTTCAGTTACCATCCCTTATATGTCAAAACACTATTGTTCAAGGGCATTGTTGGTGACCAAAGATAATGAAAGGGATTGGTGCGAGTTCCTGGCTCAACTTTCCTCTTATTATATTGATTGGTCTACTGTTCACTGGCAAAGTAAAGCCCCTTGTTTGTGCTCTCCTGGCTATTCTTGAATTATTTTGGCACGCTCGAGGAAGACATCTTTCTATTACCCCATTCACATATTGTGTCAATCTCGGTGCATGCAGGTTGCCCCAAGGACTTAGGGTCCTCACTTCGTTGTAGAAAAATTGACTCCATCTGTAAACGCAAAGATACCCAATTTCTGGGAATGTGATCGTGTAGAGACCTGAAAAAAAATATAAAAATATATACAAGTATATAATATATATATATATACACGATTATGTGTGTACATGTAGTATATAAATACATGTATTAGTATAAATGGATATATATATATTATATATATATATATAATAAAATGTAGATTTATTATATATATATATATATATAAGCATGCAAAGAAGCAGCAAAGAAAAGAGAAAAAAAAAATAAAGAAAGAAGGGAAAACCAAAAAGAAAAAGAATAGAAAAAAAGGGGCATGGTATGTGTTTAAAGTGGGAAAAAGAAAAAGACAAAGAGGGTGTCGGCAAAAATGGTTATGATTGTGTAGGTATGTGTCTTATATGTTGTATATAATATGTATTTACAAATATCAAGTGGACCAGAGAAACAGGAAAAGAAAGAAAAAAAAAATGGAAAGTCAAATAAAGTGACTACAGCAGGAAAATATATATATATATATATGCTTGTGTGCAACGTGCATCAGATATGTGTGTGCATGTGTAGCGTTACAGTAGGATAGGTTTATATATATGTATAGGTGTGTGCAAGGTGCAGGTTTAGAGTTGCAACAAGTGGTAGATTATATATATATATATATATATATATAAATGACATATCATGAACAGAAAACAACAAAAGGGGGAAGGAAAGTCAATTTAAGGGGCTGTGTAGTAAGTGTTTATGTATATGAATATGTGTGCGCGTAAGGTCGGTGCAGCAGGGAAATAGTATAGGTATACGTGTGTATAGCTGTGCAGCAAGTGGTAGGTTTTATATATAAATATGTGTGTACGTAAGGTCGGAGCAACAGGAAAAAAATACATATATTGATGTGTGTGAGCGGCAGTAGTAGCAGGTGGGGAGAAAAAAAAAAGAGAAGAATAGAGAAGGGAGAGACGGAGAGCAGAAGCTGCTGGATTGGTGAGAAAATCTGGAGAGGGAAGATCAGTACAGCAGAAGCGGTGAAGGGCCATGGAGCATCTAACGATGGTGTGCAGAGAAGATAATAGTGGAGATGGCGTTGGGTTGAAAGATTTTGTGAGGGATGTTGGAGATTGGAGGCTACGGGTTTTGTAGTCTACTTACGGCAATCGGGCTGCTGTTTCAAGATTGGATGTGGCGGTTGTGCAGCTTGAAGTTGAAAGGGATGGCAAGGGATTAATATAAGTATATATATATATATATATATATTTATGTGTTTGTGTAGTGTAAGTGCAACAGAGAAATATTGTCTATATATATATATGTGTGTGTGTGAAGTTGTGTAGTGGGGGACTATATGACGTTGCAGCTTGAGGGTTGTTGATCCAATTGGGTGAATAATGTTGTTGAGGAAATGAAGGTAGAGGTGATGACAGTGAGGTTTGGTTAGGAGTTGTGTTGCTGTGGAAGTGTTGAGCGGATAGGGGAATGGCTGCCGATTCAGTCCTAAAGAAATAACAGAAAGAAACTCTAAAATTTAAATAGTTGTGAAAAGAGTTGCTGTCGCATACTCTGGCTTTTAGAAGGTGAAGCCATTGATGCTGATTCAAGCACTCTGAATGCTATTGGGGGAGTTCTTTGTTTTCATGTTCAATCTATGAGTTCTGAGAGAGAGCTGAATTTTCGGGAAGCTTTTAGTTGGAGGCTGGAGTAACACATGATTGGAAACTTGTGACACTCGACTATAGCCGGCAAGGTTAGAATTTAATTATTGTTTAGCTAATCCAAATTAGAATAGAACTTCGTGAAATTATAATTGTACCTAGAATTTATGGTTAATTGTGAATTGACCCGAAGTCCAAATTAAGTGAATGAATGGTGTATTTTGACTATCTCAAACATTCTGAGACCAATGGTGAGGTCCATTTTGTGAGACGGGGTCTCGAAAAATAAAAGACCCGTAAAAGTGCAAAATGACCATTTTGCCCTTTTTAGTACAGATGTCCAAATTGAATTATGCGGAAACCTAAATCGACTTTGTTCGACGTTCCGGATTCAATGGTAGAATCTATTCAAGTAAAAGAGATACCAATAGTAAAGAGACATAAAATTTGATGAATAGCATAAATTCATGTGACGGTAGACTTAGAAATACTTTGTGAATCTTAAGAACACCAAAAGGAAAGGAGAAGGCGGGTTGACCCTCTAGACAGATACAGTAAGAGGACTACGTTATCATCGATTGTTTGACTGTGTAGTGGACATGACTCCCTAGGGTTGAGATAAATCCTTCCAGGTATGACATTTTGCTAAGTAAGAAATGGGATTAAGTTTAAGAGTAATTTCTATGTTGATTTAATGATTCGTATGTTTATTCGATTGTTTATGTGCTCATGTGTTCCTTGTTATTTCCTTGGGAGCTTGGTTAAGTGATGAATGTGAACCATGACTATATGTACGTTCCATGTGTTGGTACAATATATGATTTATGTTCTTCGAGAATTGTTAAGATTATGAGTATTTAACTTGAGCATGTGTTTAAATGGAATATGTGCAACATGCACACATGAGGAAGGAATTTTGTGATTTAAATGATATTGTTGCTTTAAGTGTAATGCATTATTTAAAACATGCTTCGTGTGTGGATAAAATGCTTCAGTGAGATTGCATTGTTGCATGATAAAATCAAAGCATGTTGGCATGGTGTGATTCCTTGAGAACATAGTGTGAGTTGAGCACTTGGTGTTGTGCATTTTGAGGATGTAGATCCTATGGTGAAAAACCCAAAATTAGACATTGGTACTCATGCCAACGGGGACAGACCGTGAAGTGAGACATACGATTGGTACTCATGCTAGCGGGGAAAGACTGTAAAGTGAGACACGGGTGTGGCATAGAGTTTGCATGGGTGCGTCACGCATATTGTTCATATATTGCATTGATGATTTGGAAGACATGTAGATATAAATGTACACTTGCACATGCCACGCATTAATTTTGTTCCTTGCATTAGCATTATGTTATACCAGCTGTCGAGCTGACCCATTTATGGGATATCATATTACAGATGACGTCCCTGGTACTTGAGACTTGGTGAAGTCTTGAAAGAAAGAGGGGAAAAGGACTCGAAAGTATATTTGGCCCTTGGGGCGTATTTAGTGATGTAAGGGCTTAAGCCCAAATGACATATAGGATATATGTATTGAATGTGCCTCACTTGTATTTATGATGAAGGAAATGAACGTATGTTAAGTTGGATCCATTAAACTGTCTTTTATTTCCTTTTTTTATTTCGTTTCCGCTTATGCCTTGGGTTCGTGGAATTCGGGGCGTGACAGATCATGTTCCAAATTTGTATAATATAGATTATTCTGACAAAGTGCTTATAATGAAAGACCATTTATGGTGACTTTAGGACCTAATCATTCTATCTTTTTTGAAGAGACTGGGAAGAACTAGTGTGGAAATAACTTCAAAGTTAGAAGTGATCAAAGAAGCCTACAAAGATTTTGAAGAAGGAGGACTAGGAAAGTTGGATTGGGAATTAGTGAGCTAGCCACGAGGTGCAACAGAAGCAGAAGCAGGAGCCCCTTTAAGCTTGAAATGAAACGAGGAAGACCTAAGAAGACACCAGAATTGAAATGTAACAAGGGTGGACTTTAGGCATTTTTCTTGGCATGTAGACTCAGTAAAGAACTACTTGGGTTTCATTGAGAAAGAGACCAGCGGCCGCTTTGAATTGGAATGCAGGTTGGTGGATGATGAGAATGCAAAATATCATATTTTTCTCCTTTAATGTTCAGTCTTTTATACTTATTTGTTGCCTAAATGTACTCATTATTCTTATATTTTGATTTAGGATGCAAATGGAGGCGCTAAGTGCAAAACGAAGCTAATTGGGCGATTCTGGATAGTTTTGACATCGCTTCGTAATATAAGCATAACTCTCTCGTCCGAGCTCTGATTGAGATGATTCAAGATGCTATGGAATGCCAAGAAACCTCTTTACAACGTTCATGTTTTGCGTGTTAAGAGATACTGGTTGAATCAACGTTTATTATTTGAGGATAGTATTTAGAATATCTTTAGGAGTTCTAGTAGGCTTCAAAGACTGATTTTTAATGTAAAAAGGAGAGATCATCAGATTTGGATGCCTCTCTCTCCCCTCTTCTCTAACTTCTCATTCGAGTTTTCATGGCCTTGTGTGTCTAAACTTTTATAATTGGTTGAAGGAAACGGAAGCCTCAGAATCAATAAAACTGTGAGATCTAATTTGTTTTTATTGTTCAATTTATGTTTTGAGTATCGGATGTTCTTCTATGCTTATTTTCATGATTGTCTCATTTAATTACTAGAAGGCCTGCTAGTTCATTATTTGTTGCAATCTACTGCTAGGTTAGATATCAAATTCGTAATTGTTTGATCCCTCTAATTTGTGAGGCAACTAAGATTTAATGATTTGCTGCATTAGAAATTATTAGATCTTAGGAAGAACGCTCTCGACTAAATTAAATACAACCGCTTGTGCTTGTGTTGTTTAGCTTCATCGATCTCTCTAACTTTTAAGGTTGCTACAAGATTAAACCTTTAGCGCTTGTCTTGGGTTGTTTAGTAGTTAAGGTTAATTAGATCGCTTATTTTCTAATTAACTGCGACTAAGGAGAGATAGGAAAATAATTCCAACAGTGAATATTCAAAGTGTGAATTGATATATACTTGCATTGATGATCAGTTGCAAAATTCCGATGGTGAATGTTGACTTAGACCAAGGCTTGCTCTTTTGATTGATTTCGATACTTTAATTTGAATTGTTCCTTAGTTGTTTTTCTTAAAATTGTTTTCGTTATACTCAAACCCCCTATCCTTGTTCACGTAGCATAAAACTAGGCTAGATACTTTCCGTGGGAACGATCCTTACTCGCATTGCTACATATATTTTTAGGAGTTTAGGTTTTGTTTTTTGTTTGCCTGCGATAGCATACCAAATTTTGGCGCTGTTGCCGGGGAGTGATTCTAGTTGATTTTTGTGCTTCTTGTGACCCTTATTTCGTTCTTAAAATCTAAATATATATATATATATATAAAATAAAAAAAATCAAGGTGATTTGTGTTTTAACGTAGAATTTTTTTATTTTTTTAATTTAATTTTATTGTTTATTGTTTATTTTTTATTATTTTTTATTTTCATTACTCTAGATTTTTCCTGATTTGTTTTTCATGGTTTATTAGAATTTCCTTGATTGTTTATGATTGTAACTCGATCTTTCAATCAAGGTGATTTGTAGTGCAATCCAGAAATAGAGAGAACTTTGCGCAGGTTAAGGAGGGAAGCTCGAAAAAAATTCTGAAGAGAACTGTCACGACCGGAGACCCCACCCTATGCAGATCTCGTGTCGCGCACCCGATCCGACGCTGCTTTTCGAACCAAGGGTCTCAACTTGCAACACATCAGTGCTACTAACATGCAACAACTAAATGCGGAAGAAAATAAATAAAAGCTACATGTAATTTATATCATGTTTTACAAAATGCGGAATACAAAATTTCTTAATACAACTGTTCATCCCCAAGACGTGGATAACATGGGAGAGCTACAAGACTGTCTGTACTGAGTATTACACTTACAAGTTCAAAAGTAATGTCCACTGCTATCTAGCTGATTGCTACTGCTACAACTACTGCTCTTCTACAGCTTCATTTCCTGAAAAGGGTGGTAAGTTGGGGGGTGAGCTGATGAAAGCTCAATAAGTAATTCTCCTTTGCTCTGTCATGTGTACATGACTATAGAAAGCATTATCCATAAAAGAACTAGGATAAATGCAGATGTACTAGCCAGTCAATGAATATAGATCTCAATATCAATTGATGAAAAATTCAAATGATAAGGCAATGGAATCTGTCTGACTATAATCAACGCACTCAATATAAGCTGTGAAATCTTATGATCATTCATAACGATATAATATGATCAAACTATGATATCCAATAAGAGATAATGATAACAACAATATGGTTCATTTTAACTGAGGGCCCGGCTACCTTTTGAGCTAGTATTCAGATCCGCTCAGGCTGTATGAATACTACTCTGTGCACACTGTATAAAAATGATCTCTCAGCCAAGCACTAACCCATCGGTTCAGTACTCGCCTCGCAGATCCCAGTCTAGCTGCCATTTTAAATACCACTTGTTATTCCGTTCTCTCGACCCGTAGGTCTAGTAAGCATCAGATAGAGTTTGGGACTGAGCACAAATCCGGCTACAATATAATATATCAAGATCATGCTAAATCCAATAAACAGTAAATACAATAGCACTACCTCAGCAGCGAAATGAAACTGTTGCCTTAACAGGCCAATATAAACTGGGCTGCTGAGATCTTGCCCCTTGAGGCCTATGTACAGAGCGTACAGAAATCATGATCAAGATATACAACAGTCAATAAATACTTTCCACAAGATAAAGCAATATTAATGTGGACTTGATAAACGTTCTGATATGTATGGAGTACAATAGATGATATAAGAAAAACTGTTGACATGGCTGGGAATGTAACATGTACAGAGATCAGAGATTACTTACCTTTTTACTGTATCTGTCTAGAAGGTCAAACCGCCTTCTTCTTGTATCTGGGTATTCCTATGATTTAGGAAACCAATCTCAATCTATATATATACATCTATCTAATTCATGCTATTCATCAAATTTTATGCTTCTTTACTATTTTTATCTCTTTTACTAGAATAGACTTTACTATTGAATCCGGAATGTCAAACAAAGTCGATTTAGGCTTTCGCGGAATTCAATTTGGACTTCTGTACTGAAAAGGGCAAAATGGTCATTTTGTACTTTTACAGGTCTTTTATTTTTCGGGACCTTGTCTTGCTAAACAGACCTCACCATTGGTCTTAGAATGTCCGAGATAGTCGGAATACACTATTCATATGTCTAATTTGGACATCGTTACTGAAAAGGGTAAAATGGTCATTTACACTTTTATGGTTCTCACTTCTTGGGATCTCTTTTCATAAATCAAACCCCACGGATGAGTCCGAAATACTTGAAATAGTAAAAATTCACTATTCATTCATTTTAATCGGAGTCCGTTTGACTGCTTTTTGACTCAGGCGTATTTTCGTAATTTTCTATTTAATTAAATATATTAATATTTAATTAATATTTTATTCCGGGGTCAAATCACAATTATTAACAGTTGGGGGGTCAATTTGTAAATTCTGAAAGTTCTGGGGCAATTTGTAATTTAAGAAAACTCTATTCTCACTATGGATAGCCAAACAGTGGCTATCCCTCAAACCTGGAATAGGATATCCCTATCCCTCAAATCAATTTCAATTTCAATTTCTAAAACCTGTAACCAAACACTCCTAATTGAATTTTAAAACATTTAAAACCTAACACAAAACTACACCGTTTCACTTATCCATTTAACTCGGTTGGGCCCTGACCCGGATCCAACCCGGATCCGTTTTCTGTTTTAACCCGAAACGCCCCACGACATTCCGATTGTCTTCCCCATTTCTCCGGTAGGGTTCCGGTGGTAACAGTCACCTTCTCCAGTGACGGCCACCGGATTTCCACCATTTTCACCCCTTTTTCAATGACATTTCCTTCCTTTCTTCCCCACGATCTCATATCTATCCTCCATTTCCCTCAAAACCTTCCCAATCTTCTCGAATATGGAGGTTAATAGCTCCGGCCGCTTCTCCGGTGAGCTGATTTTTCTTAATTTCATGCTCGGTTCTCGACTGTTTTGACTTATTTCTTTTTCTATTTTCTTTCTGCACCTCGTAAGATTATTTTAGGACCATTTAAACAAGGTGTCTTACATAAAATATAGATGGACCCGATTATTATCCCATACCTGCAACTGTTGATTTCTCCCTCAACTCTACACTGTTTTCACTGATTTTTCTTGCATTAAATTCTTGATTTCATGCTTTATAAAACCCTATGATTTAAATTAAACAAATCATGCTTTAAAATTTAAAACAAAAACAAACCCACTTACCTAAAATTTCTATTTTTCTCTTTGTGCAGGTTTCTCCTCTCACTTCTGTTCCTCTTGATCCACTTCTGCCTTTCCCTTTTCAATCCCTTCCTTCTATTTTCCTCTTTAACTCACGGATATATACACATATATATAGAACACTCACTAACCGACTTCTTTCTCTCTCCTCTTTCTCTCTCTATTCCTCTCCACTTGCAGCCTTCCTTGACCCAACTTTCTGCCCCATTTAATTTTTACTTTTTCTCTTTCTAAGAATGCAGGTTTGCATTCAATTCATGTGGGATATTTGTGTATTATATGTATATAATATATTTACACACACTAACACACATCAACACACACACACACCTTGGCCGACACACACACACTGCACTGACATGTTGTTGCTTGGCAGTTTCCTTTCTTGTTTCTTTTCTTTATCTCTTTTCTTTCTTTTTATATTCCAATACACATACATGCATATATGTATATAATATACTATATTATAATTATGTATAAATACATAATTTATACCTATCTTATACATATATATACTTTCATATATACATGTATATACCATTTTCTGAGCACATATACATACCTTGATATTTAATGAACTATGCATGTGTATGTACGTATGCATGCATGGGTTGCCTGCATGCACGCTTTTCGAGGTAAGGTTCTGAGTTGCTCAGGTACTACCCGACATTAACTGCTTAACTGTCACTATTCTTTTTCTAAAAACTGTATCGTTCATATGATAAAATGATTTAGAGCTCTAAACAACTCCGGTACAACTGCTAGTACAATACCTGACCCGGTCTACCTCAGTATAAGTGCCCTATCCCGGGTCGAGATATCACATTCTTACCCCCTTAAAAATAAGTTTGTCCCCAAACTTAGTGGTTCTGACTTCGTGGTTTTCGGGATCTCTTTAACTTTGTGGTATAACTCGGATAGGTGTTTACAAAAAATGTTCTATTGAGAATCAAGTTTTACTGTCACATCAAATCAATAAAATTTATCAACTCCTCTGTACTTACCCCCTTTGAGTTCCCTTAAGACTGGAACTCAAGACTATCACTCGTGTCTTGATTCATTTTTACGTCAATTTCTTCTAATCAATTGTCACCTGTCACAGTTTCTACCCTTTAAGGTGTTATTGTCCTGTCTAGATATCACTATTAATTTCAGTACCCTCCTGTGAATCCCATTTGAATTTTCCAATCTTAAGCATGTACTTGGTAAAGAGTCTAATAGGAAAAAAAAAAAAACATACGTATAAGATAATATAATTGGTAGGATACCTGTGACGGCTAGTGTGGTGCTATCCACGGTTTCGCTGATCTGGGGACACTCTCTCACGAAGTGTCCACTTTTCCAGCAAAAATAGTAGAAATCAGTATTCTGAAGGCATCGTCCCTTATGGACTTTTTGACAAGTAAGGCATCTAGCTACGTCCTCAGTGTGAGAATCGGTCCTCTATTGGCTGGGCTCTACGCTCTGTGATTCGGCTCTAGGCCTAGAAAATGATGATCCCTGGGTCCTACTCTGACCTTCTCCGGACATCTGACTTGCCTTCCTTTTAACATGTTCTTCTCCACTCTGTTCAACAAGTTTGGCTGTACTTAACACGTCATCGTAAGTGGCCAACCGTAAGGGTTTAACCCTGTCCCTAATGTTCCATCTCAGGCCGCTTTCAAACTTACGGGCCCTCTCGTGCTCATCCTCTAAAACAACAAGAGCAAATCTAACCAACTGTGTAAATCTGGTCTCATATTCCTCCACCGTTGAGTTCCTTTGCCGTAAGACATAGAACTCTGCGACTTTCTGGTCTCTGGCTTCCCTGGGGAAGTAATTTTTATTGAAAACCACAGTGAATCGATCCCATGTCATTTGGGGCTCTCGGGCCTTCTGTAGTAACCACCACTCATGAGCTATCCCCCTAAAAGTGAAAGTAGCAAAGGCTACCTTCTGTACCTCGGTACAACCCATGATCTCAAATATCCTTTCCATCTCGAGCCTCCATTCTTCTGCTGAAGTGGGGCCCTTGGTACCGTCGAACGTAGAGGGTCGTAGTGCCTGGAACTGCTTATAAAGGTAAGCCTGACTCCTCTCGTTCTCCTGACGCACTATATGTACCACAGGCGGTTCTTGTCGCTCCTGTCTAGCTGGAGTACTGGGACCTGCCTGGTTCTGGGGTACATTCTGAATAAGTCTCTCTATTAGTCGCTCTAGTCGTGCTATGTGAGCGTTAGCCTCATCCAATGGTGTTGTAGTACGGGTGTTCACCATTTTCTGCAATTGGTTAGAGATCAGTTCAACATATATAAGAGTCTAATATCGCATGTCAGTTCCTATCTACTGACTCTACTTGGACATTGTAATACTAGTACCTTAGTCTTATCTCCCATGAACCACTATGTTACCTAGGATGCTCTGATACCAAGCTGTCACGACCCGAGACCTCACCTTATGTGGATCTCATGTCGCGTACCCGATTTGACGCTGTTTGTCGAACCAAGGGTCTCAACTTGCAACACATCAGTGCTACTAACATGCAACAACTAAATGTGGGAGAAAATAAATAAAAGCTGCATGTAATTTATATCATGTTTTACAAAATGCGGAATACAAAATTTCTTAATACAACTGTTCATCCCTAAGACGTGGATAACATGGGAGAGCTACAAGACTGTCTGTACTGAGTATTACACTTACAACTTCAAAAGTAATGTCCACTGCTATCTAGCTGATTGCTACTGCTACAGCTACTGCTCTTCTACAGCTTCATTTCCTGAAAGGGGTGGTAAGTTGGGGGGTGAGCTGATGAAAGCTCAATAAGTAATTCTCCTTTGCTCTGTCATGTGTACATGAATATAGAAAGCGTTATCCATAAAAGAACTAGGATAAATGCAGATGTACTAGCCAGTCAATGAATATAGATCTCAATATCAATTGATGAAAAATTCAAATGATAAGGCAATGGAATCTGTCTGACTATAATCAACGCACTCAATATAAGCTGTGAAATCTTATGATCATTCATAACGATATAATATGATCAAACTATGATATCCAATAAGAGATAATGATAACAACAATATGGTTCATTTTAACTGAGGGCCCGGCTACCCTTTGAGCTAGAATTCAGATCCGCTCGGGCTGTATGAATACTACTCTGTGCACACTGTATAAAAATGATCTCTCAGCCAAGCACTAACCCGTCGGTTCAGTACTCGCCTCGCAGATCCCAGTCTAACTGCCATTTTAAATACCACTTGTTATTCCGTTCTCTCGACCCGTAGGTCTAGTAAGCATCAGATGGAGTTTGTGACTGAGCACAAATCCGGCTACAATATAATATATCAAGATCATGCTAAATCCAATAAACAGTAAATGTAATAGCACTACCTCAGCAGCGAAATGAAACTGTTGCCTTAACAGGCCAATATAAACTGGGCTGCTGAGATCTTGCCCCTTGAGGCCTATGTACAGAGCGTACAGAAATCATGATCAAGATATACAACAGTCAATAAATACTTTCCACAAGATAAAGCAATATCAATGTGGACTTGATAAACGTTCTGATATGTATGGAGTACAATAGATGATATAAGAAAAACTGTTGACATGGCTGGGAATGTAACATGTACAGAGATCAGAGATTACTTACCTTTTTACTGTA
>CM018034.1:21734149-21746649 GCA_008638375.1 Nyssa sinensis
CTGGCCGAGATCCACAGCCATCAACAGTCCCTGGCTGGGGAACATCCACCTTCGTTCCTAACATCCACTACCAGAGCACTACTCGAGCCCCAACTCCAAGGGCCTCGGGAGCACATCTGGCACCGCAGGAGCCTCATCATGCAGCACCAATCCCTTCGGTTCGGATTCCTCCTCCGTCCGAAGGGTGTACTCAACCCTACTACCTTGAAGCCGAGGCTGTCAGGCAGGGTTCGCAAGATGTCAGACTCAGAGATCCGCGAAGGGTAGAGGAGATTGTCGAGTCTATGGACCGGACAATCGCCTTAAGAGGACCTCAGAACCCTCCGGAGCAAGACGAACTGGCAAGGCTGCTCGGAAGACTAGCCACCCCGTTCACTCACGCCATCATGTCAAAAGAGAGGCCCAGAAAGTTCATGGTGCCCAAGTTCACCCTATACGATGGATCTGGGGATCCAGGAGATCATCTCTCGCACTATCAGCATACGATGGCCCTTCACAGAGCCTCTGATGCTTTCATGTGCCGCACCTTCATCACTAGTTTGAAGGGAACTGCTTTGAAGTGGTTCCACAACCTCCCTCCAAACTCAGTTATCAGCTTCTACGAGCTCGGTAGACAGTTCTTGGATAGGTTTATGACCAGCAGGAGGCTCAGAAGGGGTCCAGAATTCCTGTTAAATATCAAGCAGACCAGGGAGGAATCCCTCCGAGCCTACATTGCGCGCTTCAATACCGAACTCACGGAGATCACCGACTGCAGCCCAAAGTTCCTTGTAGCAGTCCTAACTGCCGGGCTCGCCCAAGGAAGATTCAGAGACTCCTTAACGAAGAGCCCCCCAGCCGACATGGCTGCATTGATAGATCGGGCCAGAAAGTATATCAACTTGGAAGAAGCTAACCGCACATCCCAGAGGGGCAAAAATCAGACCCAGAAGCATAATCCGAAGAGGGAGGACCACAAGAAGGAGGATCACAGAAAAGACTCCAACAAAAAGAGGGCCAGGAGCCTAGAGAAGAGAACAGCGCCCAGAGCTGTGTACAACTCCGGACCAAGGGAATTCACCAACTTCACTCCTTTGAACACCACACCGAACCAGGTACTTCGGCAGATCCAAGATCGGGAAAACCTGAGGTGGTCGGAACCAATCAAAGGAGATCCCAGCCTGCAGGACCAAAGTAAGTATTGTAATTTCAATAAAGATCATGGACATACAACTAACACATGCAGGACCCTCTGGTATGAGATAGAGCAGCTCATAAAGAAGGGGCGTCTTCGGGAGTTCATCAAGCTGGACGGAAGGCAGAACCTCTAAGACGACAAGCCTCAACAACGGCCAGATCAAAGGCCCGAGCAAAGGCAGGAGCAGAGGGAAGGACGAAACGAGCCTCAGAGGCAGAACAACCATGTTATCTACGTCCTCCATGTTGACTCCCCTACCACAGGAATGTCCAACAGGGTAAGAAAGAGATATGCTCGGGAGGCCAGAGTTGCCCCGAACGTATTACAGATCTCCAACGTAGAAAAGAGGCTCAAGCCAGCACCGGAGATTCAATTCACTGAGCAAGATCTAGCAGGGGTACATTGCCCTTACAGTGATGCCCTTGTCATCACCCTCAGAATCGCCAATTTTGAGACCAAGAGAGTCCTGGTCGATACTAGCAGCTCCATCAACATACTGTTCTATGAGCCACTTAAATAGATGGGGATAGACCATGACAACGTCAAGCCCACCACTACCGTGATGGCAGCTTTTGATGGCAACCTCAGTACCCCTTTGGGGAGAGTCGACCTACCTACCACCGTAGGAGAAGGTGAAGGGCAGAAGACCACCATCTCGGAGTACAAGGTGTTAAACATGAAGTCTCCCTACAACGTCATAATCGGAAGACCCTGGTTGCATCAGATAGGAGCAGTCACTTCGACCCTCCATCAGTGCCTGAAGTACGTACACAACCAGAGCGTCCACTCGGTCAGAGGGTGTCAGCCAACCTCCCGAGAGTGCCACGCTATTGCCCTCAAGGAGAGAGCTCCTAAATAGCAATTACAGTACACTCGGGATTGTGCAGATCCGGTTCTCACTCACTCTCCCGAGGTGGAAGATTGCCCATCCAGCATTGAAGAACCCCTGAGCCCAAGGGGACGTGACAGCCAGCCAAACCTGTTGGCGAGCCCATTAAAGTATTGGTCAGTTCAGAAGCAGAGGGGCGTTATTTGTACATCGGCCCAGACCTAACACACACCGAGCAGGCAAAGATAGTCAGGTTTTTGAAAGACAACCTCTCTATCTTTGCTTGGGAAACCAAAGATATGGAGGGAATAGATTCCGATCTTATAACTCACAAACTGATGGTGGATCCGGATCACCAGCCAGTCAGACAAAAGAGAAGGCCGATTGCCCTTGAGCGGCATCGGATTATAAATGAAGAAGTCCAAAGGCTGCTAGACGCCAGGATGATACGGGAAGTGTTCTATCCCGAGTGGCTAGCCAACACCGTGCTTGTCAAGAAGAAAAATGGCAAGTGGAGAGTCTACGTTGATTATACAGACCTCAACAAGGCGTGCCCCAAGGACAGCTTTCCACTGCCAAGAATAGACCAACTGGTTGACGCCACTGCGGGGCATGAGCTTATGAGTTTCATGGATGCCTACTCTAGATACAACCAAATCCAGATGTACCCTCCAGATCAAGAGAAGACCGCCTTCATAACCGAAAGAGGGCTCTACTGCTACAGAGTGATGCCTTTCGGTTTAAAGAATGCTGGAGCCACTTATCAGCGGTTGGTGAACAAGATGTTCAGCCCACTGCTCGGCAGCACCATGGAGGTATACATCGACGACATGTTGGTAAAGAGTCTTCAGAAAGGCAGCCACCTCCAGCACTTAGCCCAGACCTTCGATATCCTCAGACAGCACAAGATGAAGCTCAACCCCTCGAAATGTACCTTCGGAGTTACGAAGGGAAAATTCTTGGGATACATTGTCTCTCAAAGGGGTATCGAAGCAGACCCCACTCAGATCCAAGCCCTGATTGGGCTAAAGTCACCAAGAACCAGGAAGGAAATTCAGGCATTGAATGGCAGAGTTGCGGCACTGAGTAGATTTATCTCCAAATCCACTGACCACTGCCTACCTTTCTTCAAAGCTCTGAAGGGCAGCAAGGCTTTGCAGTGGACGGAGCAATGCGAAGAATCCTTTCAAGAGCTAAAAGAGTATCTAGCCTCTCCAGAACTCCTATCAAAACCAGTACAAGGAGAAAAGCTACTCATGTACCTTGCAGTTTCCAAAAACGCGGTCAGCTCCGCATTGATCAGACAGGACAGAGGAGTACAGAGGCCTATTTTCTACGCCAGTAGGGCACTACTTGACACAGAAAAAAGATACCCAGAAGTAGAAAAACTGGCCTATGCCTTGGTCATATCAGCTCGGAAGCTTCGACCATATTTCCAAGCCCATCCAATCGAGATCCCAACTGCCTACCCTCTGAAGTCAATACTGAGGAAACCTGAGGTATCGGGAAGATTGGTGAAGTGGTCTGTGGAGCTAGGGGAGTTTGACATATCATATGTACCCCGAAACTCCATCAAAGGGCAGGCTTTAGCTGATTTCGTGGCAGAATTCACCCCGGCACTTCAGAACAAAGCGCACCTCACCGAAACTTCGGGAATCTGGCTGCTATACATTGATGGATCGTCAACCGATCAAGGTTCAGGGGTAGGCCTGGTACTACAGTCCCCTGATGGGCTCACGTCAGAAAAAGCAGTCAGCTTGGGATTCAAAGCTTCTAATAATAAAGCCGAATATGAAGCCCTAATCTTAGGCATGAAGCTTGCCTTGGAATACGAGGCTCAGAACCTCGATGTCTTCTCTGATTCCCAACTGGTGGTGAGCCAGGTCTTGGGAGAATTTGCCATTAAAGATGATAGGATGTTCTGGTACTTCGAACTGGTGAACCATTTGAAGCATTCCTTCCAGACATTTACTATCTAGAAAATTGAGAGAAGCCAGAATTGCAGAGCAAATGCTCTGGCTAACATGGCCTCCCGCCTCAAGTCTGAAGCAAACTCCACAATTAAAATCTCCTTTCAGCCAGGATCCAGCATTGAGGAAGCCCAAATTGCTCAAGTTGATGAACAGCCCCCGAACTGGATGACTCTAATCTTCTAGTATCTAAGATCCGGGCTCCTCCCAGAGGACAAAAACAAAGCTAGGAGAATCCAAATCAGAGCGGCTCGGTACCTGATCCTAAACAACAAGCTTTACAGAAGGTCGTATTCTCAACCTCTGTTAAAATGCTTAGCTCTAGACGAGTCACAAAATGTCCTGGCTGAAATACATGAAGGAGTTTGCGGGAATCATAATGGGGGCAGAACTATAGCCCACCGAGCTCTATCGTAGGGCTATTACTGGCCTGGCATATTGAAACAGGCTAAGGAATATGTTCGAAAGTGCGACAAATGCCAGAGATTTGCCCCGTACCAACATCAGCCTCATCATGAGCTTATCCCGATTCCTAGTCCTTGGCCCTTTGCTCAATGGAGGATGGACATTGTGGGTCCATTACCAAGGGCACCTCCAAATAGGAAATATCTCTTGGTGGCCATCGACTACTTCTCTAAATGGGCCGAAGCCGAACCTCTGACATATATCACAGAAAAGGAAGTTGAGAGCTTCACCTGGAAGAATATTGTATGCAGGTTCGGCATACCACGTGTAATTATCTCCGACAATGGGACACAATTCACTGGTAAAGGCTTCAAGGCATTCTGCGAAAATCTCAACATTAGGCAGCACTTCGCCTCTCCAGGCCATCCACAAGCAAATGGGCAAGCGGAGGTCACCAACCGAACAATCCTTGACAGGTTAAAGAAAAGGTTAGAGTAGGCCAAAGGAAAGTGGGCAGAAGAACTCCCTGGAATCCTTTAGGCCTACAGAACGACCAGAAGAACTCCCACCTCTGAGACTCCCTTCTCACTAGCCTATGGGACAGAAGCAGTAATTCCGGTTGAGATCGGTATGCCAACCCTGAGAACAGAAGCCATTGAGCAAGAATCTAATGATCAACAGCTGATGGAAAACTTGGATTTGCTCGAAGAAAGAAGGGATCAAGCCAGCATCAGGATGGAAGCCTATCAACAGAGAATGGTCGACGAATCCAAGGTAGGACTCAAGACAGTCAGCTTTCAAGTCGGAGACTATGTCTTAAGAAGAGTCTTTCAAAACACCAAGGATCCCACTATGGGAAAGTTGTCACCAAACTGGGAAGGCCCCTACAAAGTAACGAAGGTTGTTTGACCTACTACCTACTGGCTAGAAGACATGACTGGGAAGCCTGTTCCTAGGCCATGGAACGTGGAACACTTACGGAAGTATTATCAGTAGAGATGCTTCTTTTACTTCCATAGAATATTCATCTATAAATGCACGGGCCCCCAGAGCCTGGTCCATAATATACGAGTTTTTACACTCGGTCCATCTATAAATGCACGGGCCTCCAGAGCCTGGTCCATAATATACGAGTTTTTATACTCGGTTCATCTATTAATGCACAGGCCTCCAGAGCCTGGTCCATAAATGTACAAGTCTTCGTACTTGGTCCATCTATTAATGCACAGGCCTCTAGAGCCTGGTCCATAAATGTATAAGTTTTCGTACTTGGTCCATCTATTAATGCACAGGCCTCCAGAGCCTGGTCCATAAATGTACAAGTCTTCATACTTGGTCCATCTATTAATGCACAGGCCTCTAGAGCCTGGTCCATAAATGTACAAGTCTTCGTACTTGGTCCATCTATTAATACACAGGCCTCCAGAGCCTGGTCCATAAATGTACAAGTCTTCGTACTTGGTCCATCTATTAATGCACAGGCCTCCAGAGCTTGGTCCATAAATGTACAAGTCTTCGTACTTGGTCCATCTACTAATGCACAGGCCTCCAGAGCCTGGTCCATAAATGTACAAGTCTTCATACTTGGTCCATCTATTAATGCACAGGCCTCCAGAGCCTGGTCCATAAATGTACAAGTCTTCGTACTTGGTCCGTCTATTAATGCATAGGCCTCGAGAGCCTGGTCCATAAATATACAAGTCTTAACACTTGGTCCATCTATTAATGCACAGGCCTCCGGAGCCTGGTCCATAATAAGTAGGTCTTAAATACTTGGTCCATTTTTTAAACGCAGGCCTCCAGAGCCTGGACCACCCTAATGCACAGGCCTTCCGAGCTTGGTCCGCCCTCAATTAGCAGATTCTATGATCCAGTCCATCCAAAGACAAAAGTTCCAGGCATCTACAAACTAAAGTTTCCTAGATCGGAATGCCTCAGATCTGATATTTATATTATTTGGCTTATCTGTCAAGCAAGCAACAAGTACTATGGTACCGATCAGATGTAAAGTATTTTTATTCAAGCATTTTTCTAAGTTTCTTTGATCTACTCTCGAGACATGCGGAGGAGTTATTGATCAGAAGTGCACAAAAGGGTAATCTAACTCAAAAGGGCACACTCAAACAGAAAAGAACATCAGATTTGAGAAAAAGGAGCTCAATTTTATTGATGAATCAAAAGATTTACATCAGTACAAAGACTGGAAATAAAACAGAAGCTATTACAGAAGCTACTACAGAAGCTACACTTAGCAACATCACGGCTTTTCTTCATGGGATGATAAAAGGGCACAGGATCCAAAGTTTCCATTACCGCCGTCGCCGGCTCCGTTTGAACCCTGAACCCCAATTCGCATCAAGAAGCACTCAGGCCATTTCATCATCACTATCACTGGTCTCACGACCAACGGAGGATGAGGGCTCTGGGTCTCAAGGGACCGCCATTCGTCTTCCTCACGTCAGTTGTTACACCCCAGCCGATTGGAGCAGGGGTCTCTGACAAAACATGAAGAAGAGGAGGCACCCCACTTGCGTCTTCATCACCGGCGCTCCAAGCCTCGGTTGAATCAGGGAGGGAACACCACCAATTGGAGGAATCTCGACCGGAGGCCAGAGGAAACAAGAAGACTTGTGCCTCCTTTAATCCTTCCTTGGAGACTGAAAAAGGAGGAAGGTTAAATCTCGGCCACAGTTTAATCATTCCTAACTCAGACAGAAAATCATCCATCATCTCCGGGCGAGTGACAAAATTCTGGTACCATCTAAAGTCTTTCCTATGAGGAAACAGTTCGAGAATAAAAGGGTTGAATGCAACCGAATGCCCTCGCTTCCGTTTATATAGACCCTTGAAGTCCAAAAGCCACCCAACTGAACCGTCGCAACGGTGAAAAAGAAATTGGCCTCGAAATCCCAAACGGCAATCGAATAAATAAACGGTGCATTAAATGTGCCTCTTCGATATACCAGGAGACAGGGTACAGAGCTCTGTGAACGAAAATCACAGCCCAGCACTGGAGCTTCTGAACTGATAAAGGGAGGGGGATAGCGTCTAAATGTACAGGCCTCCTATCCAAGATTCAGAACTTACAGTCTTAACTATTTTATGACAGGCCAGTCACATGACAAAGGCCAAAACAGCTCGGACATATCCTGATCCTGAGTACTCAAAAACAGCATGCCGAGCATCATAATGACAAGCACAAGCTGCCTGATTATCTTCACAAGCTCTTGATTCAGAGCAGTCTATCTCAGAGATCTACAAAAGCTCACTCCCTCTCTATTGGGCTCTATCTATCTGATTATGTTTGCCTTCTTATCTTATTGTGATGAGATAGGTGAAATTAATTTACATTCATTATTCAGTGACGAGTATCGAAGCTCAGAGAGCAACTATTGACTGTTGGACGGTTGATCTAACATGCAAGAGGTTCAGAACAGCCACATTTGCGACAAAATTGCACAGGAGGAAAGAACACAGAAAGAATCTGAAGGAAAGTCAATTTCATTGATCAAAAGTATACACCCATTACATCAAAAGGAAATGGCAAAAAAGAAGAAAAATCAAAAGACTCATAAAAGCCTCAAGCCTTGTTAGAGGGGCCTGGGTCTTCTTCCAAGTTAAGAGCAGTAGCCCCAGCCGTCTTGTGTGGGTCAGGACCAGACGAGGCAGGCTCAGGAGGAACGATTGACGACACGTCGAAACCTGGGAACTGAATCTGAAATCTAGTTCGGAAGCTTTCAAAGCCAAACCGGATCAGGTCATCACCCATCTGTTCAACTTCACCTTTCAATTCCATCTCAGCCTCAACCTTGGCTTGATCAGCTGCCTCCTGAACCTTCTGATTAAAGGAACCCCGGAGCTCAACCAACTCCGCCTGAAGCCCTTCAACCTTTTGAGCATATATGTCCCTCTCAGACTCTGCCACGGTAAGGTTGGTGGTAGCTTCCTTCAGATCCTCCTCAGCGGTCTGAATCTTGGATCGGGCTGTCCCAAGCTCCAGCCTCATCTCTTCCACTTCAGCCTTCAGCTTCTCAGCCTCCTCAAGGCCCATAGGGGTCACCATCAGAGCAGCCAAACTATGCATACTCTGCACAAAGCAAGACAGACAATTTAGATTGAACAAATGAACAAACAGGAAAGTCAAGAAAGGCTTCAGAAGTTACCTTCATCTGGAGATTCATCATCTCAGTCATCAGCTTGGAGGGGTCATCCCCTCTGTATCGGTGTGGGCCCTGAGCCCATATTTGATCAAATGCCTTCTTAGCAATTTGATAGTCCGGCTCCGCAAACGGCTCGGACGATGCAGCAGGTGCTTTCCCCTTCCTAGTCCTTCGGCTTGGACCAGAAGAAGCAAGAGGAGCAGCCGAGACAGGAACGGCAGGTTCGGCCTCCTTCTCAGCCTCGGCAAGGGCTGGCTCGGGAGAGCCAGAAATCAACCTCCTCCTTTTTACTTCAAGGGGGGCATCAGGCTCAGCTCGGAAGGCAGACTCCCCCACCACTTGGGCCTCCGGCACCGCCCACTTCGATGTCAGCCTCTTCTTAAGATCTGCAGAACGGGCAGCCATCAAGTTCTCCGAAGTTACAATGACAGAATGGGCCCGGTTAGAAGTCGAAAGTAGCACTCGGTACTGATCTCGCAGTGCTTTAATAAAATCAGGCCTCTTGCAAGCACTCTTGACTGCACAGAAGTGAGGAATGATATATCAGTTTATCAGTTCCGAAGGCATAAACAAAGCTAAGGCAAACCTAAGGGAATAAGCCTCACCCTTATGACCCGTAGCACGAGGGAATGGCGAGGCCTCTCCTTCCTGGAAGTCTTCATGCTCCCATCCTCCTCCGACGAAGAAGTACCACTTCTTCCACGTTTTGTTGGAAGTAGGAACGGAGGACAGGGGTCGGAACCCCTTCTCAAAGGACATATAGAAAAGGCCTTCGGCCTGCTTGAACTTTAGATCCATATTGCTACGGATCAAGTCCAGGGACACATCCACCTTGTTTTGGTGTCCCAATACTATGAACCCTAGAAGCTGCCACCAGCTGTTGAGATTCAGGTCGGCGGGGCAGAGCTTGAACCAACAAAAGAATTGCCTAACTAAATCCGGGAATGGGAGTCTCAAGCCCATTTCGAACCAGGCAAGGTAAACATAAATCTCCCCGGCTTCAACATTTTGGGGACGGTCTATGGGGCCTGGAACTCTACAGGTCACATTTGGGGGAAAATGGTATTTTACCCTCCACTCGTCCAGAAGGCTCTCAGTAACAGCACTCTCACCCTCTTCTCTGTGGGAAGACCTACCAGAGGTCTCCCCAGCCCTGTCTCGGGGCTCTTCAAAGGCATCGACTATCCTAACCCCAGGACTAGGGGGAGGTTCAACAGGCCTCTCCCCAATATCTTCGAGAGCAGGGTTACCTACGTCTTCCACAAGAGACAGTACAGCCATCTCAGAAGGATTTCCTACTCCCTCGCTTACAATTGGGGACTCAAAAGGGGCAGACATTATTCCCAGACTTAAGAAGAAAGAAGCAAGAGAAGAGGAAAAATCGGTCGAACCTGGTCTAACTCAGGAAATCGGTATTCGGCAAAGTCGCACAAACCAACAATGGCGGATGAAGTCTTCTAGCACAGTGAAAATGACAGGGAAAAGGTTATTTCAAAATCTCACCCCGTATTTATAAGCACAGTATCAGAAGGGACCCACCAAGCCCAAACGCCATGACGGTTCGGAACAATGATGATCTCGGGAAACCCAACTATCAGCCGGTACAAATAATGACTTTGAAAAGACCTAATCTCCGGCTGCGCAATAAATGGCTCCCCAACAGTTGCCTTAAAAGACGAACAGGCAGGACACATGACTCTCCGAAAAAGGCTTAGCCCTAGTTGCTTGCTAGCATCAAACTAGGACTTGGGGGGAGTAACTGATATACCATAAAAGAGCAGGCCAATCAGCACTTGACACGTATGACCATAATCCAACTCATGCTTTGCCAACATGGTTTCCACTCAGCCAACGACTGAAAGATCAAGCATCCAAATCAGCACAAAAGGTCGGAAGTGACCAAACTTATGCCTTCAGAGCGCATGTATCCGGACAAGGGTCTCAGAACTTATCACAGGGTCCAGACCAACACTCCAGACCTCGTCACCGCCTTAGCGGATGCTGAGCAGGGAATAAGGAAGCAGTCTTCGACAAGGAAACAGTCTCCGAACAAAGAAACAGTCTTCAACAAGGGAACTACCATCTATGGTTATCTTTATGCAATACTCCACAAGGTAACTGCAATCTCCGATGATCAAATCCCTATATTCATGGCATCAAATCCTAATCAACTTAGGAAGGCCACGGTCTATAAATTAAACCCTAAAGGTACGCTTTATTTTGATGCTCATTCTTTGGCTTTCAATACAGTCTTTCAATTCCTTTTTACTTACTTAAGCATCGGAGCGGCTACCGCCAGAGCCAATCCGGTGGACCTCTGATCGTCTTTCTGAGTGTTCTACAGGTCACGGAGCCCTCACTTATTGTGAGCCGAAAAGTGCAGCATCAGTAGTTATTCAAAGAAAACTCCCTGCGAAGTGCAAAGATCCAGGTATGTTTACTATCCATTGTACGATAGGTAACACTAGATTGAAAAAGGCCATGATAGATTTAGAAGCTTCTATCAATGTCATGCTATTTTTTATATATGCTTCCTTGAAACTTGGACCTTTGAATAAAACTTGTGTTGTGATTCAATTTGTTGATAGATCTAATGCCTATCCTAAGGGTGTAGTTGAGGATGTTCTTGTGCAAGTTAATGATTTGGTTTTCCCTGCTGATTTCTATTTGCTTGATATGGAGAATAGTGATCAAATTGCTCCTATTTTGTTAGGAAGACCATTCTTAAAGACATCCAAGACTAAGATAGACGTTTATAGTGGCACAATTACCATGGAATTTGACAGTGAAATTGTTAAGTTTAATATTTATGATGCCATGAAATATCCTGATAATGATAATCCTCTTTATTCTATTGATGTGATTGATTCTTTAGCACAGGAAGTTTTTGAACTTGATGGAAAAGATGGATTGGAAGTTGCCATTAGTAAGCATCTTGAGAAGAAGAATGAAGAGTTAGCCTTGAGTACTGATTTGTAGGAAACTTTTGTAGCGTTGAATGATTTTTCGAAGTTACAGCAATCAGATTTGAAGCCTCTCCCCAGTCACCTCAAGTACGTGTTCCTTGGAGACGGAGGAACATTACCAATGATCATCTCCAGTAAACTTAGTGCACCGCAAGAAGAAAAGCTTGTACAGGTTCTTAAGGAGCATAAGACGGCTATTGGCTAGAAAATTACAGATATTAAAGGAATTAGCCCATCTACATGCATGCATCGTATCTTACTTGAAGAGGGAGCAAAACCTTCCTGTCAACTGTAAAGAAGTTTGAACCCGCCCAAGATGGATGAAAGTGGATAACACATGAAGTTATTACTACAAGAGTTAGAGAAATTTTGCAATGATGCTTATGAGAGTGCAAGGATTGACAAGAAAAAGACGAAGGCTTTTTATGACAAGATGATCTTTAGAAAGGAGTTTCAAGTTGGTCAAATAGTTCTTCTATACCATTCATAGCTTCATTTGTTTCCGGGTAAGTTGTGTTTTCGTTGGATTAGACCTTTTGTCATTACTAATGTTTTTCCTCATGGTGCAGTTGAAATTCAAATTTTAGCAACTTCCAAAGTGTTCAAGGTGAATAGCCATAAACTTAAGCATTTCTATGAAGGTTTTCAAGTAGAGAATGTGGCAAACTTGGACCTTGAGAATCCGATTTATACTGATTGAAGAAGAAAGCATTGAGTCGAGCCAATGACAATAAACAAAGGCGCTACATGGGAGGCAACCCAAGGGGAGTTCGTTTTTTTTCTTCTTATTTTCGCATTTATATTTTGGTTATTTTTTCCTTTTCTTTGCATTTCACCTTACATTGGGGACAATCTAAGTTTTAAGTGTGGGGGAGGGGATTTAGGTTGTGTTTTAATTTTGCGTGATTTTTTAAAAAAATTTTGAGAAAAAAAAAAGAGTTTTACTTTTTGTTTTTGTGGTTTTCAATGATTTTTGGTTGTGTA
Source organism: Nyssa sinensis (assembly GCA_008638375.1). Taxonomy (NCBI): domain Eukaryota; kingdom Viridiplantae; phylum Streptophyta; class Magnoliopsida; order Cornales; family Nyssaceae; genus Nyssa; species Nyssa sinensis. Next base: position 21,746,641 of record CM018034.1, read on the forward strand.
TGTCATAAG
>CM018034.1:21749149-21753606 GCA_008638375.1 Nyssa sinensis
ATGATCAGTTAGAAAATTATGATGGTGTATGTTGACTTAGACCAAAGCTTGTTCTTTTGATTGATTTTGATACTTTACTTTGAATTGTTCCTTAGTTATTTGTCTTAAAATTGTTTTCGTTATACTCAAACCCCCCCATCCTTGTTCACGTAGCATAAAACTAGGCTAGATACTCTTTGTGGGAACGATCCTTACTCGCATTGCTACATATATTTTTAGGAGTTTAGGTTTTATTTTTTGGTTGCTTGCGATAGCACACCAGTGGAGAAGAAAGAATGAAGAAAAGAAAGGATCCGAGTACCCTTTAGTAATGAAGATTTAGAAATTTTCTCTCTTATTTTTTTTTAATATAGATTGGAGAAATTAAAATAATAAAAGTGCAAGAATATCTAGGGTTAACAAAATAAATATGCACTTTTTAACCATTTATCACACCTCCCAACTTACACTTTGCTAGTCCTCGAGCAAAGCCAAGGAAGCAAGAGACAAAATACAACTAACTAAATCCTCTTTCGTGAGATACACGATTGCATTTACCGTATGCAATAAGGCTTTAAACCCCTAGGTTACCCTAGTGGACGAGTTATAGTCTCGTGAGGGTTTGTAGTGAATCTACCCACAAAATTCGACACCCCCCAACTTGAACACAATATACTCCATAATTAATAAAAATGAATCTTAATGAGCGTACAACTGAGTTATAATCGAAGCAAAGTAACAATTATCTTCACTAAAAGCAACCTGTGAATTTCCCAAGTGCTCATAAATGGATAGAATCAGTGTGCATAAAAGCAACAACCATAACAAAATGTCTAGGCAATGAAACTTCTTTTCAAACAGGCATTACTTTGACTCCAAATCTCACCAAAAGATATCACTCACAAATGAAGCTCACAGAGATGGGGTGCATATGTATCCTCTCATACATGTGGATAGAATAATTGCTGAGTACAAATCAAATGATCCACATGCAAACATGAATGAAGGCACAACAAGAATAATATAGAGAGAATTCTACCCACTACGAAAATCAACTCCCACTGTCACATGATCATTACAGTCACATCCTCAATCATCAACTACTACACCTTCGGGGTCGGCTAGGTCTTTGTTTCTGGTTGTAACATAGGTCAAGGTCAAGGATAAAGTAAGGGTAAGTGAACAATAATCTCTATGAGATAAGCGAAGAAGCTAAAGTGAATAAACTGTAATTTTCCAAACTCGTCATCTCTTTTGAACATTACAACACCACTCCCAAAATTCTAATAAAAGCATTCCCAAACTACTCACAACTTTTCTACTTGAACAAACCAAAAAGAAAAGGAAACGACAATGAAATATTTTTTCATAATTTTTTTTTTTGATTTTTTTTTTCTTCCTTCTTTTTCTTTTTCTTTCCTTTTTTTTTTCTTTTTCTTTTTCTTTTGTTTTAAACTGAATAAAATTACAATAAAAGAAAAAGGGTACATCTTCACTTCTCTACTGTCACAACACCAAATTCTCGTTAAAAAAATCACCCAACTTCTTCATCCAAAGCGAGGCTACTGGCTATGAAAAAAAAGATATAATAATGAAGGCTCAACTTGGTTCCAATCAGGTAAATAATGTAAAGATGCAAGAAACAAACGAACGGGCTCAAAGTAGAAAGAGGGCCTAGTTTCATTCCCCAAAGGCAAAAAGTGTCATCCGACATCTGAACTGACTGACCTTAGACATGTGACAATGGTAGTTGATAGAATGGAGATATGCAAACTGTATGATCCTCAAAATAAAGTTAAAGCTCAAATCTACATAACATGGGTTATAAGTCTCAGTAAATGCCATCATGATACTAGAGTATCACAGTCTAACCATCAAATCATAGAGTCACAAGAGTAGCAACCCAATTTGTCTCCAATTATGAAAGTAAGGGAAAGACAAATCACTAGCAGTGCACAACTATCACAATGATTCTCATGCAAGCTTAGAAATATATGAATACGCTCAAAACAATAAAATTGTAATCACGAAGTATATTGAGCTCAAGTAGGCAAAATAATAGCAACTCCCCCCCAACATATTTGACACCTTGTCCTTAAGGGGACATGACATGAAATAACATGAAATAGAACGAAATAAGTAAAAGGAAGGAGTGCACCTAAGGGGAGAGAACTAAGGGTGCCCAGAGCCCGGTGAAATGGAATTTGGCTGCTCAATGTGAATTTGACGGGTTTGAATGGGCCATTTGCGTGAAATGGATTCAACTTCAATTGCACAACTTTTGGAAGCTTTTGGGCGACTCATGGATCCCTATAATAACAAACTAAACAATATAGGGTCATAGAATCTAAATATTGGCAAAACAAAAAAAATTAGGAAAAGAGAATTCATATGCCAATAAGTGCCAATGCAGCTATGAAGCAACTAAACCAAATCCATAGTGGAATGAAGTGAATTTGGACGGCTTGCTATGCAATTTTTTTTTTTTTCTTTTTTTTTTTTTCTCTTTTTTTTTTTTTTTTTTTTGAAACTAATCCTCGAAAACCATTCCGATGTGCACAATATAAAAAAAAAATAGTAAAACATAAATGCTTCATACATGTGCAAAGCTATGAATATATACTTCAATTCACTGCACCGCCGTTTCAACTCCCTTGCATTTTTTGTCACTCTGATTTCAATTCAAATCTCAAAATGAACCAAGTTTCAGACATCGTTTTAGGCTCAAAACATTAAAAAAAAAAAAAGGAAACTAAATTATCTTGATGAGGGTGACGTTAGGAGAACACATGGAGTCTCAACGGATTCACAGGAAATCGTGGCCTGGTTTCTACCGGCAACTGGGAATTTGTCCCACACAGGGTAGGATCTTGTTTACTCAATGATACATGTAGGGGGGGTTTTGACATAGTGGGGATCTGAAAGTGAAAGAAAACACCCTGATTGGCGAAAGCACCTGAATTGCAAGAGAGGTTTGAAGGGCAATCTGCAATAGAGGTTGGATGATTTCGTGCGAAAGATTGGGCACGATGACGGACGGGAGAGAGAGGGGTTTTGATGGGTTGCAGTGGGTGATGCGGCGATGATGATGGAGGTAGAGTGATGTCGGTGCTATGGGTGGTGATGGTTGTGCAGTCGAGGTGCTGGTGTGGCGGTAGTGGTTATGGAGGTACGGCTGGGGTTGGGTGAAGTTGTGGCTGGAGGGGTCGGCGGTGACAGAGATGATGGTAGTGATGGTGATGAGCGGATCTGATGGGGGTGGAGTTGTGGTGGCGCAAGGACGGTGGCGATGGAGGTACGGGTTAGCAGTGGTGATGGCGGATCGGAATTCAAAATGGGTGATGACGGACCGAAATGAGAGAGAGAAATGGTGATGGGAGAGGGAGAGCGGTGGTGGACGTGACAGTTTTGGGGGTTCGGTTGGTCGTGGGTGATGGTGGTGGTATTAGAGGGTTTGGCTGGGGTAAGGGAAGATGATGGAGGGACGGATCGAGATGGCGGATGCGGCTGGGGTTCGGTCGATGGTGGATGATGGTCGGAGATGGTGAGGTGCAGCGGTGATTGATTAGTGGTGGAGTCGGCGGAGGTAGTGGTTATTATGGAGGTGCGGCTAAAGTTGGGTGCAGCGAGTTAGGGACGGCCGAAGATGATGGTGATGGTGGTGCGGCGAAGCGGTGCGGTGGTGGGTGTAGAGGGTTAGGCGGTTCTGATGGGGGTACTGTGGTGATGACGATAGAGATTAGGGGCTGCGGCTGTGGGTTAGAGAGTTAGGTTTTTTATTTTTTTGATTTTTGAATTTTTGATTTTTTTTTTTTAAAAAAAAAAACTGAATTAAAAGTGCTCAAGCTTTTTGGGACAGAACCTTAAGAGCTTTGAGGGAAGAAAAAGAGCTCGAGATTTTCTTGGAGTGCTCGAGCTTTTTGGCGAGTGCTCGAACTTTCTGGACCAGAAACATTTGGAAAAAAAAATGAGAAAATGCTCGAGCTTTTTTGAAATTGCTCGAGCTTTTTAGTCCAGAAAACAAAAATGACCAAAGAGAAACCCCCCCATTTTTTTTAAAACAATAAAAATAAAATAAATACTAAACACCTACAAAACAATAAAAAGAAAACTCAATTAAAAACAACAAAAAAAACAAAAATAAAATAAAATAAAATTGGATTTCCTCCCAAAAGAAGAGCTAAGTTTAATGTCTTCAGCCAGACACAGCAAGAGGAGAAAAACATCAATCAATATAAACTGGGTCTTCAAGACCAATCTCCTCAATCAAACTCCCTTCCTCTGTAATACCCTGACCCATTGTAACCGAGCCAATATGGTCTAATGTTACGATAACGAAATAAATTTGGTTAAATTTCAATAATGGGAATGTACGGATGAAGGTCACGATAAACGGATGACAATAATAAAAGAAATAAAATTAAAAAGGGGAGAAAACAAAATGGAAAATAAAAAGGAAATAAGAATTAGAAAAATAA
>CM018034.1:21753706-21758706 GCA_008638375.1 Nyssa sinensis
TACAGATGACGCTCCAGCACTTGAGACTTGAGAAGTCTTGCAGAGTGAACTTAGAAGGATTTTTGGCCCTTGGGGCATCTTTTGAGATGTACGAGCTTAAGCCCAAATGACATGTGAGATGTATTTATAGGAAGTGACTTACATGTATGTGTGTTGAAGGGAATGAATGCATATTGAATTAGATCCATTAAATTGTCTTCTATTTTCTTTTCTTATTTCGTTTCTCACTCACTCCCCGGGTTCGTGGAAATTTGGGGCGTTACATTAACCATATTTAAATCAAGAAAAAACATTAAGGTGTATGCATCGAGTGAAATGAAGGTTAGTTGGATAGTCAAAATAATCAGATAGGATGAAAATGCCCCTCAATTCTCTGAGTGCTAATTGGCACACAGAGAGAGGGGATTTCCTCCCTCTGAGTGTCAATCGGTCACCTTGGAGTGCTGATCGAATATGGTTGCTTGCTTTGCCCTTATTTCAAAATTTTCAGTCTATTTTGGTTTCAACTTGTTCTTCTACCTATTTTACTTCAATTTCTCAAGCATCATTGTCGGTTCCCGACCATTTGACTGGGGTAAGATTTTATTTTTGCCTAAATTTTCCTTAGTCTTTCTCTTTTTTTGAATTAACACAATATGTTGTTTAGGAATTCAGGTGGCCTGGACCATTTATGAGGAGGCCTGTGTTTACATTATGGCACTAAAGTATAAGGTTGCCCAAGTCACCGTGGAGTCATGGCGAAAGCCACTTGCCAAATAGACTCTGACATTGTAAGGGCATGATTGCCCTTTCTTGACTGTCCATATATTAACTGCATTTGAAACTCATGACTTTTGAAGCTTCTCGGGTTTGTCATTTAGAAGAGATGAACCAAGGACAAGGTCACCCCAAGGGAGGGATTCCTAATGAGAGGAGAGGAGGAGAGCCTAACAAAAAAAGGTAGAAGTCACCCGAGTAGCCCTCGTACTCAGTCAACTTGGCCCAACAGAGCGTTGAGGCAAGAGGTGGAGAGCGAGAGTGAAGACACCGAGGAAGAGGAGGTTTATCCCCGTCATTCTCAACGATATGAGGAAGGACAACTTGGGCATCATTAGATGAAAATATTTCACTCTTTGGATGAACACTTTGTTTGATTAACAATTTTTCCTTTTTAGATTTTCTTATTTTTGATTACTTTTGTTTTATTGTGAACAAATGAATGATTAATGCACGTATCTTCATTCATGAATGTGTAAAATACCATAAAAAATGGAACATGAATTGGTATCCGACATATTTTGAATTAACAAAACAAGAGGAAAACAACAAAAATAGGCGAAATTAGGCAAAGTGGCCTGAATCCTTTCTGTATGCTGATCGGCACACAGAGAGGGGAGTTTCTTGGGCTTGTGTGCCAATCGGCACTTAAGGTTTGCCGATCGGCACACTGTCTTGCCCTAGGTAGTTTTGCAACTTGTTACGTGTTTTTGCGTGTTTCTTCAAAAATTAGTCTCCTAAACCAACTTGGAAACGAATTTACGGGTTTTTAAAAATATATTGCAAATCATAAACCTCGTAACTCATCATCTTCAGCCTCTTGATAGTTCTACTACTGTATTTCCTAACTTTTTGCTCTAATGGCTTCTGGAATTATGGGTGTAGCTGTTTTTGACAAACAAATTCGTACATGGTTGTATTGTCTTTCGGGCTCGGAGTAGATTAACTTGGGGCCTTGAAGCTAAAATCTATTTTTTCTCTTGCCCAAGCTACTGTAGACTAGCATCTGTTGCAAGCTTGTACTCATTTTTGGGATCTTGTTGATCATTGTTTTCGCTTTCATCTAGAAGAAATATACCCGGCCTTTGAAGAGTTTTGTGCTCTTTTTGATGTCACAGTTCAAGGTAAAATGATCGTTCTTTTTGTATAGCGTGGTTATTCTTTTTTTCTATCTTCTTTACTCAACTTGGATGCTAAGAAGGCAAAGGAATTGGTTCAAGGTGAATCCTTCTCCCTACTTCCCATATTAGAAATTTTCATGAATCAAGAGGCTAGCTACACCAAGTTGTGTGCTTTTGCACTGTGCATTATCCCGAGGTTCTTGATTTTCTAAGAGCCTGATTAAGTTGATGTTCGCCTAGTTGATGTTGTGACTGAATTGAACAAAGGCAACAATATAATCAGGATTGTTCTTCCTGAAACTTTGAACGGCTTGGACTTGGTCCATGACGGCTCCAATGTCTTCAAAGATAGCCCTTTACTATTGATGATGTGGCTATGTGATAAGCTGAAGCTCTTAGCACCTTCAGTTACCATCCCTTATATGTCAAAACACTATTGTTCAAGGGCATTATTGGTGACCAAAGATAATGAAAGGGATTGGTGCGAGTTCCTGGCTCAATTTTCCTCTTATGATATTGATTGGTCCACTGTTCACTGGCAAAGTAAAGCCCCTTGCTTGTGCTCTCTTGGCTATTCTTGAATTATTTTGGCACGCTCGAGGAAGACGTCTTTCTATTATCCCATTCACATATTGTGTCAATCTCGGTACGTGCAGGTTGCCCCAAGGACTTAGGGTCCTCACTTCGTTGTGAAAAAATTGACTCCATCTGTAAACGCAAAGATACCCAATTTTTGGGAATGTGATCGTGTAGAGACCTGAAAAAAAGTATACAAGTATATAATATATATATATATATATATATATGGTTATGTGTGTACATGTAGTATATAAATACATGTATTAGTATAAATAGATATGTATTATATATATATATAATAAAATGTAGATTTATTATATATATATATATATATATATATATATATATAAGCATGCAAAGAAGCAGCAAAGAAAAGAGAAAAAAAAATAAAGAAAGAAAGGAAAACCAAAAAGAAAAAGAATAGAAAAAAAGGGGCATGGTATGTGTTTAAAGTGGGAAAAAAGAAAAAGACAAAGAGGGTGTCGGCAAAAATGGTTATGATTGTGTAGGTATGTGTCTTATATGTTGTATATAATATGTATTTACAAATATCAAGTGGACCAGGGAAACAGGAAAAGAAAGAAAGAAAAAAAAAAAGAAATGGAAAGTCAAATAAAGTGACTACAGCAGGAAAATATATATATATATATATATATACATATATATGCTTGTGTGCAACGTGCATCAGATATGTGTGTGCATGTGTAGCGTTACAGTAGGAGAGGTTTATATATATGTATAGGTGTGTGCAAGGTGCAGGTTTAGAGTTGCAACAAGTGGTAGATTATATATATATATATATATATATAAATGACATATCATGAACAGAAAACAACAAAAGGGGGAAGGAAAGTCAATTTAAGGGGCTGTGTAGTAAGTGTTTATGTATATGAATATGTGTGCGCGTAAGGTCGGTGCAGTAGGGAAATAGTATAGGTATACGTGTGTATAGCTGTGCAGCAAGTAGTAAGTTTTATATATAAATATGTGTGTACGTAAGGTCGGAGCAATAGGAAAAAAATACATATATTGATGTGTGAGAGCAGTAGTAGCAGCAGGTGGGGAGAAAAAAAAAAAAAGAAGAATAGAGAAGGGAGAGACGGAGAGTAGAAGCTGCTGGATTGGTGAGAAAATCTAGAGAGGGAAGATCAGTACAGTAGAAGCGGTGAAGGGCCATGGAGCATCTAATGGTGGTGTGCAGATAAGATAATAGTGGAGATGGCGTTGGGTTGAAAGATTTTGTGAGGGATGTTGGAGATTGGAGGCTACGGGTTTTGTAGTCTACCTACGGCAATCGGGCTGCTGTTTCAAGATTGGATGTGGCGGTTGTGCAGCTTGAAGTTGAAAGGGATGGCAAGGGATTAATATAAGTATATATATATATAGATATATTTATGTGTTTGTGTAGTGTAAGTGCAACAGAGAAATATTGTATATATATATGTGTGTGTGTGTAAAGTTGTGTAGTAGGGGACTATATGACGTTGCAGCTTGAGGGTTGTTGATCCAATTGGGTGAATAATGTTGTTGAGGAAATGAAGGTAGAGGTGATGACAGTGAGGTTTGTTTAGGAGTTGTGTTGGTGTGGAAGTGTTGAGCGGATAGGGGAATGGCTGCCGATTCAGTCCTAAAGAAATAGCAGGAAGAAACTCTAAAATTTAAATAGTTGTGAAAAGGCTTGTTGTCGCATACTCTGGCTTTCAGAAGGTGAAGCCATTGATGCTGATTCAACCACTCCGAATGCTCTTGGGGGAGTTATTTGTTTTCATGTTCAATCTATGAGTTCTGAGAGAGAGCTGAATTTTCGGGAAGCTTTTAGTTGGAAGCTGGAGTAACACATGATTGGAAACTTGTGACACTCGACTACAGCCGACAAGGTTAGAATTTAATTATTGTTTAGCTAATCCAAATTAGAATAGAACTTCGTGAAATTATAATTGTACCTAGAATTTATGGTTAATTGTGAATTGACCCGAAGTCCAAATTAAGTGAATGAATGGTGTATTTTGACTATCTCAAACATTCTGAGACCAATGGTGAGGTCCGTTTTGTGAGACGGGGTCTCGAAAAATAAAAGACCCATAAAAGTGCAAAATGACCATTTTGCCCTTTTTAGGACAGATGTCCGAATTGAATTCTACGAAAATCTAAAACAACTTTGTTCGACGTTCCGGATTCAATGGTAGAGTCTATTCAAGTAAAAAAGATGCCAATAGTAAAGAGACATAAAATTTGATGAATAGCATAAATTCATGTGACGGTAGACTTAGAAATACTTTGTGAATCTTAAGAACACCAAAAGAAAAGCAGAAGGCGGGTTGACCCTCTAAACAGATACAGTAAGAGGACTGCGTTATCATCGATTGTTTGACTGCGTAGTGGACATGACTCCCTAGGGTTGAGATAAATCCTTCCAGGTATGACATTTTTCTAAGTAAGAAATAGGATTAAGTTTAAGAGTAATTTCTATGTTGATTTAATGATTCGTATGTTTATTCGATTGTTTATGTGCTTATGTGTTCCTTGTTATTTCCTTGGGAGCTT